>CAJQZP010000919.1:0-10723 GCA_907164705.1 Parnassius apollo
CCATCAGGTGAACTGTGTGCTTATTTGTTACCCTTATTCAATAAAAAATATACGAATTTTATCGCGTTTAATTTTAACTTTCTTAATTTCAGGCGTTTCGGGCATTTTCAGTACCATGGGTGCTTTCCCCCATAACGTGGATGCTGTAAATTTAATATAAACAAACGCATCGACTATAGAACCTTCTCTTTTTGGAAACTCGGTTAAAACTCATACTCGTAGTCAATTTGAAAACTAATATGTGCAAATTTCAGTTCTCAAAAAATATTATTTTCAGAATTCGAAATTATCATAATATGTTAAGATTTTTATGATAATTAAAATGTAATGTGACTCAACTAACGAACATCAGTCAGCAAAGTCAGTAATTACAAAAGCTAGTAAATGAAATTTAGTATGCTAATTGACTAAACACAATTAAGGGAACGCTTGGGAAAGGCCTGTGCGGGTAGACGAGAAAAGCATGCAATAGAGAAAATGGAATCGATCGGTCTTTTGGAAAACAACAAATTAATTTCAATCTTATTAATTTACCAACACAAAAATAATTGTTCCATTTAATGAAATATCATTAATCGACCTAGTTTATTCAAGACAAAACATATTATATGCATTCTCTTACAACGCTTCACAACCAAATATTACCTTTTCTATTTCAAACATATAAAAAAACTTAAAATAGAAAAAAAAATACGTTACACCCATACTAACAACTTTCCTGTATTACGGAGGCAATTTAAATACATAAATTTCACAAGCACAAAAACCCAGACACTTACCCATTATTTGTGGGCTAAACAAATACTTGTTTCGTGTGGGATTCGAACCTGTGGCCCATAGTGCCGCAAGTCATTGATCAGCTACTGCAAGATCTTAAGTTGTCGCCACACTGGATACTTTCACCACACGGCGTTAGCAATATATTTTTATTTATAATATTAGAAGTTCTTACTTTATAAAAAAACAAATCTTCTAATGTATCGCTACAACTGTGTGGAAATAATACTATACAGGGTTATTTTTCAAGAGTAGTCATTACGGCAGTACGCATTTTACAAAAATACAGTGCATATATGTACATCTAGTAGTGTTTTGTAAATTTTAAGTGTGTGTGTGTGTGTGTGTGTGTGTGTGTGTGTGTGTGTGTGTGTGTGTGTGTGTGTGTGTGTGTGTGTGTGTGTGTGTGTGTGCGTGTGTGCGTGCGTGCGTACGTGCGTGCGTGCATGCTTGCGGGCGTGCGTGCGTGCTTGCATGCGTGCGTGCGTGCGTGAGTGTGTGCATGCGTGCGTGAATTAAGATAATGAACCAAACTTCAATAAAAAATATATTTTATTTATGTGGAACAGAGTTACTGTAAGAAGTTTATTACTACAATATTCGATATTAACTGATTACAATTGTCTATTTATACTCAAATTATATGCAACAAAACTATTTACTAAGCTTATTTACTGCATACGCTTGACCCAGATGGGATTGCTGATGATGTGCGAACGAATGAGATTTGGCAGGGGTGCTCAGCCTTAATTCCTCCCCGGTAAATTGCCGGTAAATTATAAAGAAACGCATTTAGTGAACTATGGTTATAAATAGATTGTTTCGCTAGACGTAAGTTCGGATCGTTTCGCTAACCTTAGAAAATAAGACACTTCTCAAATGTTGTATCCTGTGACAAAATTCCTGGTAATTTTCATTACGGTTTAGTTGTAAGGATTCGAGTTCCAAAGCCAAACATTCCTCAGATCTCGAGTCACCAAAATTCGTCCCAATTATTAATATGATCCCGTTCTCCAACTAGGTTCGCAGCTTCCCCGGATAACCTACTTGTAGTAACGTGGAATAAATATTCGTTTTGTAACTGGCTTCCTTGTAATGAATGGAGTATGTACTCGCACTTTTTATAAAGAGTGGTAAAAGTCTAGTATCACCATCGAAATTAGGGATAATTTTAACCATTTCCATAGGAAATATCACAAAATTTTCCATTTTTCTTTCTTTTTGTTACAGAATACACTACCAATAAAAAATACTCTTCGGTTATTATTAAGTGAATTTATAAGGAAATTAAATGAAATAATTTAAATTCCTCAATTACTTAACTAATTAGAATAACTAAGTGTGAATTTATCTAGTAATTAAGCGTAATTAATCCCACAAAAAACCAGAATATAAACACACAAAAAATAAGAAGAGTAGGAAAATACAGATTGGTGAAGAAGATCTACTCACAGTGCTGCAGTTTTCCCCATGCTCCTTCTGGAATATTGGTGCTCCGTCCTTGAAGTTGGTCTGTTCCTTAATAAATTTGTTTGTTCCTTTTTTCCCGGTTAAAACGTTGAGACATACGACCGATTTTTCTGCGAAAACTTTTATTCGCCACGAAATAATACTTGGTCCTACGGGTCCCTACAGACTGCGCCAATTAAGATAATGAACCAGACTTCAGTAAAAATATATTTTATTTATTTGGACAGAGTTACAGTAAGAAGTTTATTACTACAATATTCGATATTAACTGATTACAATTGTCTATTTATACTTAAATTATATGCAACAAAACTATTTACTAAGCTTATTTACTGCATACGCTTGACCCAGATGGGATTGCTGATGATGTGCGAACGAATGAGATTTGGCAGGGGTCGTCAGCCTTAACTCGTGCGTGCGTGCGTGCGTGCATGCGTGAGTGCATGCGTGCGTGTGTGCATGCGTGCGTGCGTTCGTGCGTGCGTGCGTACGTGCGAGCGTGCGTGCGTGCGTGCGTGTGTGCGTACGTACATGCGTGCGTGCGAGCGTGCGTGCGTGCGTGTGTGCGTGCGTGCGTGCGTGCGTGAGTGCTTGCGTGCGTGCGGTGTGTGTGTGTGTGTGTTATACTTTATGTTACTACAGAATTAAATACGATTACATAATCATATGTGGTAGAGCGATGCTACGAGTATAGCCTATCTTGTAGTCGTAGCACGAGTTGGTCGGTCCATCGGAGAACGATCATACTCACACACAATACCAAAGT
The DNA here is from genome assembly GCA_907164705.1 of Parnassius apollo. Lineage (NCBI taxonomy): Eukaryota > Metazoa > Arthropoda > Insecta > Lepidoptera > Papilionidae > Parnassius > Parnassius apollo. The sequence continues at coordinate 3,014 of CAJQZP010000919.1, forward strand.
AAAATAGTATGCTGCTGTGTTTCGTATGGTTAGTGCAGAAAACCTGAGACCCTTTTTACTGGAAATGAGGCATTCCATCTTGGTCCTCAAGGGTTTCAGGGGCTAACGCATCGGCGTTTTGAATCTTAACCGAGGATAGATGTAGCAGTCTATGGGCCATAGCGACGACCCACCATCAGGTGTTGTTCGTTTGTTATCTTAAACTATATAAACCAAAATATAAAATATCTGACGGCTCCGTGGCGTAGAGGCTAAATGTTTGGTCGCGACGCTTCAAGGCCGCAGGTTGAAATCATTGTTCCGAGTTTGTCCTACTGTGGATTAACATTATTATTTAAGAAATAAAATTCCAATGCTTGATACGGACCTCCCACTTATAAGTTCATTCATAGTCTTTTCGAGATCTGAGTTTTCTGCGAAAAATTGTTTCAACTCTCTTAAAATACGAGCTATGGCCCATTCGATTCGGAATATTTTTCTGAGAAAGGCGTTTTTTTCTTTCTGCAAACAAAACTTTTAGCAATTGTTATTACCAAACAAACTTAAAAAAGTTAGCTCCAAATTTATGAAGTTACTCAAAAAGTATAAGGAATATTGAAAATCACAAAAAAAAACATTCTTAAAGAGGAGAATATTTGAAACAAAAATCCTAGCTCCCAGACATCTATTTCCGTTATTTATTATTTTAATTTAACCTGAAAATAAGGAGCCACGAGGCCGTTACGGCATGCGCATGTCGCCTCTCCACACACCGATGACTACGATTGAATGATTCACAACCTGTAATTATGCCAGCTCTTTATAATCGTGTAGTGTAAGGTGGTGTAAGAATACCCACTACCCCATATCATTCTGTGGGTGTCGTGAGAGGCGACAGAGAGAAACAAATCAAGAGATAGGCGGCAGCGTCTTCCCAATAACGATTAAAAATAAAAATAAAACTGCGCTTGCCGAGCTTAAATTGCTGAAGGTTTTCAAGCGTGATAACTATGGCAAATATCCCCCATATCCAATCTACATTGGAAGACTATGTTCAGTTGTAGACTTCAATAGGCTGTAACAGTAACTATGCTAGCTTTTTATACGTTGAGTCCGAAAGACAGCATTGCATTGCTGCTTGGCGACAGAAATAGGTAAAAGGGTGCACTAACCCAGAGCAAGCGGAACAAGTACGTTTGTATAAGCTTATAAATAACTTTTGATAATCCATATCAAATTTATGCATCTAAGACGTCTTCAGAAGAGAAATTTTCAATATGGTAGCTTAAAAAATACCAGACAGGATTTGCTACGTAGGCGCATGGTTGTAGGCACAGAATACAATTTTATAACACAAAGTCGACAACCATGTTTCGGCGTCTCTTCTAGTACGTAGTACATATTACTTTTTTGACTGCTTCATTGCTCTAGTAGTCGTAAACGCACTTGCTGATCATGAGGTTCCGGGTTCAAATCGCGCAGGGGGCTAAAATAAATTATTGGGCTTTTCTGCCAAGAAATTATAAGCAGAGGCTTGGAGCTAAATTGACTTCCTAAGAAGATGGCGGTGTTTCATCCCCGTGCCTCGGAAAGCTCGTAAAGCCGTTGGTCTTGCATCTGATATCTCTCCGGTCGTGTCGAATTCCATCCCATTGGACTACGAGAGTGAGAGAATAAAGAGTGCACCTGTGCTTGCGCATAGCATTTGGAACTATATCCACTCGAATGTCGGGGTCATTTCGGCCAATATGGCGCATCTGTCGAGCACTTTCCGAAGTACTAAGTATATAACAAGTATACTAAGTATATATACATATATATACTAAGTAAGTATATTAAAATCATATATCAATTGAAACGTAAGCTATCAGATTATGCATAATCTTAATATATATAAATTACGTGTCACGTTGTTTGTCCGCGATGAACTCCTAAACTACTTTACCGATGTTAATCAAACTTGCACACCGTGTGCAGTTTAGCACAACTTGAGAGATAGGATAGTTTTTTTGCCTATGAGTGATCCACAATTTTTTGCGAAAATAAGGATTTTAATAGGGCATGACAAGGTGTAGTCGAAAAGGGTAGAACAACGTCTGCCTGGCAAGCTAGTAGATATATATGTTATATATATCATATATATGTTACAAATATTTTGTTATCACACGACGCCATATTATGGCGTTTGACAGATGCGCATATTATTTGAGACGCAAGAATATGGCGTTTGAACTGACGAGGGGATAACGCTTTCCTGCGCAGATGGCCAGCCTCCGTTGAGACTGTCTGTCGCGTCCTGACCGTAATTCGGTGTGGAGGTCATTATTATTACATAGGTGTTACTTCAGTGGTATGTTACTACGATCGTCAATCAACCTGCCAACCATTCGATTATGGCAAGACCTTCCGTTTGCATGCTCTCACAAAATACCAGTGTTAAATAGCAGCTAAATACAGTTGTGTTTCGTACAGGAATTAAAACAAGTTAAAATTAAACGCGATAAAATCCGTAAAATTAGTTTTACTCCATGACTTTTTACTAATTTGGTATTAGTGAAAAGAAGAGTATTTTGGTAATCTATTCAATGCATTCTTGATGGATTTTTTATTATAAAAAAATATTACTAATCTTATTAATTAACATTACTAATATTCCTTTTAACCACTCCTGGTAAGCTTGAAACGCTTGTGTTAGGAGTGGTTCACGACAGTAATCAAATGGCGGATTCGAACACACGACCTTTTGATTAATCGATCCGCGCCCTGCAATTAGGCTACTGTCGCTTCAATATACGCATTCTTGATAGATTACATCGACAAGCTCCGGTAATTTAATACCAATCGCAAACGATCGTAGATATCTGTACGCCCGTGGTAGATCTATGCATTGTTTCGCGATCTGCAATCAAGGACTGACAGGAATAAATTTTGTGGCTAAAATACACAATGTTCCTTAATACAAAATATAAGTGTAAGATGTGGTGATAGTGCAGGTTGAGCAGGAGTTGCCAGGAATTTTAAGGTCATGATTAATTTCTAAATTATAGTTATATAAATACTAGTATGAAAGGAAAAAATAAAGTTTTGTAGCGCGCCGATACTTACCTATGTCACCCGATGTCTCTCTATCCCCTCTCGTACGGTGCCCCACCTGCGCCACGGGATCGCGCCACTCGTCCGAACCTTTGACTGCCGATACAAGCAGTATGCTAGCCGACTAGCTCTGAGCTATACATATGTGTATTATTGTTTGATCCCGCGCTCGCGCTGCGTTCGCGAGACGCCGTTTATGTACTTACGTGTCAAATATTGCCTATACTGTTACTATTTAAGTGAATAAACTGTGCATTCGGATTATTTGTAACGTTTCATTTATCATGCGTGACCAGTGAACGTTATATTGGCTCCCAACGGTGGGCCACGAACGAACCTACCGTGGCTCTCGAAGTTTCTAGTGCACAAGTACGTACGCGAGTGTATGCCTAGTGTACCCACGCGTTTTTCCTTGATATTGAGACGTGAACTACAAGGACACAGTCATAATGCCACCGCGAAAACCGCGTAATAATGACTCCAGTTCGGATGAGGAACCGGTGAAGCCGACACCTGTAAACCCGACACCTGCGGCACCTGTGCTTATGTCCGAGAACCAGCTTTCGTCGCTCCTGGCCGCCTTCTCTGCGGCACAAGCCGAGGCAAACCAGAAGCTCGTCCAGTCTCTTCTGACATCGCACTTAGGGGCGCCGCCGAATGTCGATTCAAGCGCTGCCGGCGCGGCCACTGTCACGTCACCGCGGTCGTCATCTATCCCAGGAACATTCGTAAAATGCACTACACGGTTCGACGGTTCATCTCAACACCCGGAAGCAGTGGAAGCATTCATTGACGCGGTGGAAATGTATAAGGATTGTGCATCAGTTAGTGATGAGATGGCACTTCGCGGTATCCCTATGTTACTTCAAGGAGATGCTGCAGTGTGGTGGCGTGGAATCCGAAACGAAATACACTCGTGGTCGGATGCTGTGAAACGCTTGCGCTCGATGTACGGAGTTCCACGACCTGCATATAAGTTGTACCGAGACGTTTTTGCCGCCGAACAAGGATCGGAGCGTGCCGATATTTTCGTCGTAAGGATAAGGGCTTTGTTAGCGAAACTACCCTATGAATTACCAGAGGAAGCGAGATTAGATATGATTTATGGGCTTCTACATAAGAGAATCAGAAAACGATTGTCGAGAGATACTGTGAATGACATCGAATCTCTCATTGAAAGATCTCGAGCTATAGAAGAGTCGCTGACGGAGAACGCTGCGCTGCCACCGCTCGCGCCGCCACAACCGCTGGCGTCGCCGCTGAGTGTGCCCGCGAGACCAGCCGCAGGCATGGCGAGGGACTTCAACATAGTACTTCGGGTTCGAGTTCGACGGCGCCGCAACTGCGCGCCCCCCGACTCCGCTTCGCAGTCATCACGCGACCGTGTGCCTGTGCCGCGTAGTGATCATTGTGTGAGCAAAAATAGTGATGGTGAGAGAAAGCTATTCTGTGTTTACTGCAAAACGCGAGGACACGTCCGTGACTCCTGTGATAAGTTAAGTAAAAGATCTCATTCTTCTAACTCAGGTATTGTTTGTTATAATTGTGGCGAGAAAGGTCATATTAGAGTAAATTGCCCTAAATGTTTACAAAGTATACCTTCTAATGATGACATTAAAGTTGAAAATGTATTTTTCGTCCATCTTTGTTAATAATTGCATCTCGAATTCGAAATCCGATTGTAAGGAGCAAGGTCGGCCTATCGTACGAGTGAGTATAGGGGGATACTCGGGTACCGCGTTGTTAGATACCGCCGCGCGTTCGTAGTGTTGCGAGTTGTTCACTTTATGCGTTAATGAAACGTATCGGTTTAAATTTTCGTACCGAAATGATGTCGGTAAAGCTTGCGGACGGTACTATTAGGAATAGTGAGGTGCTACTCACGGAGGTCAATGTTCAACTTGCTTCCTTAAGTATACCTATCGAGTTCATTATTTTACCGAATGCCGTCAATAACGATACTTTGTTAGGTATTGACTTTATAACAAAGGCTAGAATGATTATTGATTTTGATAAATGGAATTGGCGTACAGTTGATCAGCCCCGACATTTCACGCCTTGTCATGGGAGACTCGTCGCGAACCTGTTGAGTGCGCCGCCGCATTGAACGTGTTGCGAGAGGACGAGGCCACCGTGCTATCGGAGTCGGAGAGGTCTAGACTGGCGAATCTATTAGGTGAGTATTCTGACGTTTTTGATGTTGTCGGAGAACCGACACCATTCGCCGAACACCATATAGATACCGGTGACCACCCGCCTGCTGTGCCCCCGTATCGGGTCACGCCTGCGAAGAAGGAAATCATGCGCGCCGAGTTAGACAAGATGCTGGCTGATGGTGTGATTGAGGAGTGCGAATCCGCCTGGGCCGCACCATGCGTCCTGGTACCGAAGTCTAATGGTACCTATAGGTTTTGTGTAGACTATCGCAAGCTAAATGCGGTTACCAAGACAGATGCATACCCCATGCCGCGTATCGACGAGCTGTTACAGTCGACCAAGAAGGGCTGTGTGATGAGCTCGCTAGACCTCCGTAGTGGGTACTGGCAGGTCAGTACGGCGGATAGGGATAAAACGGCCTTCGTTACACCTTTTGGGACCTACCGCTTCACGCGTATGCCGTTCGGCCTGAAGGGGTCTCCGGCAACGTTCCAGCGTCTCATAGATCGCTTCCGGTCAGGACCTTCACTTGGTGGTAGGCATATTCTAGGTTATCTTGATGACCTATTAGTAATTTCAGAGGACTTTGAGTCCCATTTGTCTGATTTACGTGCGGTATTTGAGCGTCTTCGGATGTTCAAGTTAAGAGCCAACCGTGAAAAATGCGTGTTCGCTAGGGACCGGCTCAAATACCTAGGTCACGTAATATCCAACGACGGTATATCTCCAGACGAAGATAAGGTGCGTGCTGTCCTAGAGATGAGAGAACCGACTAATCTCCAGCAACTTCGTACCTTCCTGCAAACTTGCTCTTGGTTTAGGAAGTTCATACCAGAGTTTGCGAAGGTAGCTGAACCGCTTACGCGCCTTACCAAAAAGTCACAGATCTGGCAATGGGGAGATGATCAGGCCAAAGCCTTCGTACATCTTAAGTCCCTTCTGGCTTCACCACCCATTCTTGTTCAGCCAGACTACTCCAAGCCATTTATCCTTAGGACGGATGCCAGCGATTTTGCCCTAGGAGCAGCTTTACTCCAGGGGGGAGTCTCCACAGGATGAACACCCAATCGAGTACGCGAGCCGTCTCCTCACATCAGCCGAGAAAAATTATACCACTACGGAGCGGGAGGCGCTAGCAGTTGTGTGGGCCGTGGAAAGATTCCGTGGCTATATTGATGGTCACCAGGTAGTGGTCAGAAGTGATCATCAACCCCTGAAGTGGCTTTTTTCTGTCAAATTGCCTAGTGGTAGGCTTGTTCGTTGGGCTTTAAAGCTACAATCATTTGGTCTCCAAATGGAATACACCCCTGGGAAGGTTAACGTGCTAGCTGACGCACTCAGCCGTCCAGTCATCGATAGCACTTTGACGGAATGTGGTGTCTGCCCCGTGTCTGTGGATGTTCCACGTTGGGATGCTACATCAACCCGTGAAGCCCAGCTGGCTGATCCAGAAGTAGCCAAAATCCTTAAGGACTTGGAAAGTTCTGATGAGCTGTCAGTTCATCGGTGGTCGGAGAGGGGGTACCTGATAAACCAAGGTGTATTGTACCGGTACGTGGACAACACCGATACTGAGGAGCCTCAGCTGGTAGTACCTGAGAGTTTGCGGGGCAAAGTTATGTTTGAGTGTCATGACTCGCCAACCGCCGCTCATGGAGGTATTCAACGGACTTTGCATCGTATATCCCAGCAGTTCTATTTCCCTGGTATGAGACGCTATATCACCGATTACCTGAAGACCTGCACTGAGTGTCAGCGGTATAAGTCTTCCAACTTGAAACCGCCTGGCTTACTCCAGACTCCGGTACCGGCTCAACGATTCGAGGTCATCGCCGTCGATCTCTTTGGACCGTTACCCAAAGGACCTCAGGGTGAAAGGTGGATTTTGATAGTGGAGGACACTGCTAGTAAGTGGGTCGAACTGTTTGCTCTAACCGAGGCCACAGCCGAAAACTGTGCGAAAACTCTTGTTGGTGAAATCTTTATGAGGTATGGACTTCCTAGGCGGATGATCTCCGATAACGGTGTCCAGTTTGTGGCTGATGTTATGCAGAAGGCTCTGTTTGTCCTAGGCGTAAAACAGAACCTGTGCCTTTGTATCACCCAGAAGCGAATCCTGTGGAACGGAAGAATCGGGACCTCAAATCTCACCTCGCCATTCTCGTGGAGGGTAACCATAAGCAATGGTCTGAGATATTGCCTTTCGTCCGATTTGCTCTTAATAGCTCAGTCACCGTTTCTACGGGGTACCACTCCGGCTTTCTTGACATTTGGACGTGAGCTCCGGTCTCCTTTGTCGGTTCGAGGCTGATCTACGAGCGGTCACCGAGTCTGAAAACTTTGTCCCTCAGATTACGCCTTACCTCTTGAAGCTTGCTGACTCTCTCTCGGAAGCTAAGGAGAACATTGAACATCAACAGGATCTTCGTAAGCTCCAAGCCGATTCCGATCGCCGTGGTTCGGATCCGTTACAAGAAGGTG
>CAJQZP010000921.1:0-22057 GCA_907164705.1 Parnassius apollo
CATTGTCACTCGCATAATTATGATTATTATTTTTGAATAAATATATATTATCGTGGGTGGGAAAAAAATATTTCGAAGACGTGAAGTTCGCCAACACGCACTGGGGCAGCGCGGCAGAAACTTTCTTGCCCTAAAACCCTCTCAGAAATGAATTTTTGTTTCTGAATATCCTGAACATTAGATGTTCTTTTTACCTCCATTTCAACACTTTTTTTTCTATCATAATCTTCTTTCTTCCTTTAATTTTTCTATCATAATCTTCTTTCTTCTTCTTTCTTTTTTTTGAAAAATACAACTTTTGTTGAAATAAATACAAATTAGACTAGTTTTACTTATTTATTAATTAAATTGATTTTATTAACTTCGTTGTTTTATTTGCAGTAAAAAAAATTGCTAGAAAAGAGTAAACACCACAACGACGTATTATGACGACATATTAAACTTTATTTAAGTAGTAGTAAATAATTACATACATAATTGTTTATGTGAACTAAGCTTAACAATTTCTCAGTTTCGTAACGTTACGCAATATAACTGAATTGAGAATAAAATCTGAGAAATTATTACTTCTAAAACTATTTTTACGTAAACCAAGTGTTGCACAAATAAACACCGAGTGTATTCGTTATGATATTACAAAAAAATAATAAAAGGATTTACTTAGTAAACAAAAATTATAATAAACTTTCCAAAATAATAGCTGTTTATCACCCTGAGATAGGTTTTATGAATATTCACGTGATAACAAACCTTGAGTCCACGGTTGCGACTAAAATTCAATGGCCGCGGCGGCAATAATTTTAACGTAGTTACTAGTATTGCCGGAATAGAAAAACATATTTCTACTCTTTTAAATAAATGCGTTCCTAATTTTACAACACGTTACGAAACCTGAGTAACGCAACGTTATAATTTTGGGACATTATTAATTTAATCAAAATAAATAATTTTTTTAATGACTTACGAATGAATTAGGACGAGTTTAAATGCTTGATTCAGCAGGAGTAATAGCCATGTTAAATAAAGCTTATTAATATTTGTAACAACTTGACTCTGAAAAAGTAAAATGGTCACTGGGACGCTAAAAAAATGTTCGATAGCATTTTTACAAAAAGAATGATCTCCAAAAATTTATGCCTTTACTAAAAATTAAAGTTAAAATACCAAAAAATTCTTCACATTAAGAGACTAACATAACAACAAGGGAATTTTTTTTTTTCATATTTATAAAATTAGATATTAATTAAAGTATGAGTTCGCGAGACAAGAAAAGATAACAAATGTACATCTTTTCTGAGTATGACCCTAATATGCCATTAATTATGTGTGTGTGTGTGTGTGAAGTGTTGAAAATTTTATAATTTGATTTCATTAATTCCAGTATGGATGTAAAGGAGGCGAAAGAGGTATGTCAGGATCATGCCAAATGGAAGTCCGTAGTCTCTGCCTAACCCTCTGGGTGACAGGCGTGAGTGTTTACGTTATGTTTATGTTATGTTAATTATAAATTCATACACCTGTTTTAATTTAAAAATTTCGAAGTCCGCTGTGTTTTTTTTTAATTTTATATACTGCGACTTAATATTATCAACAAAAGCTGATATTAAAATAAAGGTTGCTAGTTGTTGATGAAGTAATAACCTGAATTTCGTAAGCGAGGTGCAAAATTAAATTACCACTAGCGCTTGAACAAGTTGAGTGGTATTTGCGTTTAAAAGACTATTTTAATTTAAGCTCTGCTTCCAAACTGCACATAATGTGCAAATATTAAATACATTCAAATTAAAAGAGTTATTAAACATTGTACTGACGATTTATTGAAATTATATTCAAATAAATTTTGAAATTAGTACTTTAATCAGTTTTATTTTAAGAAAATTAAAAAATGAAAATGTATAATTTTTCAAAGTGATGATAGTAATTTCCTTACCATTAAATAATAAAACTTACAAATTCGAATCTGATTACAGATTAGAACTCTCAGTTACATAATGACAAAGTTTCATGTCATAAAAAGAAAGACGAATTAAACCATTTGGTTCAAATATGTGAAATATCTGCAACAAAGGGAAAGTTCGCAGACCATCTCGTTGTACGATAGTAGAAAGGGGAAGAGGAATTAAGGTATGTAATTTCCGTTCCAACTAACTCAAGGTTACCAATAAGCCTCTTAGCGCGTCTCTCCATTGATGTAGCATTTTGCAGCATCAGCTCGTGTGTGACAGCAGCACTCCATGTACGACCAGACTTGCGCTTTATATACATATGTTAAAAAGCTGCTCTCGCCTAAAGTACAGTTGCACTCTTACACATAGTTTCCTTGCAAATGCTTTGGCGCTGGACTCAATGTTAATTAAGGTTGAAAACACAGTATTAAAAAAAAGGTCTTTAGCATCTTTGTGATTTGATACTGAATGAAACGGTAAAGCGACAGTAAAAAAGGCAAAGGTCTACATCTATAGGGTTTACCCTGCGAGATAATGAAAAGGGTGAGGCAGCAAACTTAAAAGGTTGTGGATTGGAATCCCCCATTTGACTATTGTCGTGACCTACTCCTAACATCTCTTGTTTGTGATTGCGCTATTACAAAGCAATTTTACTCAAAAGAAAATATTCTTTCGGTTTATTACGCTAAATTAAGTCTAAAATAAAAACTGTATCATTTATTTACTATAAAATTAAACTTTTGTCTTATATTTTATGCCGCACTTTTAGTTGAGAATGATCAAATTTAATAATTCATATACAGTGATTTTTTTTATTTTATATTTCATTTCATTTAAAGATTTCACTTTGTTTTACTGTGTTTAACTTTGTTTAACTACACACTTGGTTTTTTAAATGTCTTTTGCCTGTTCCGACTAGGCTTTGACTACTTAAGCTCCACAGACTGGTTATGGGTTGTTCGTCAGATATTAGTAATGTCTTAGCTGTTAGCCAGGAGGTTTTCATAGCTACAGCGAAATCAAAACTAGATGATGCTTATTTTGATATGGTGATGAGCAAGAGTTTGATTGTCACAGCTTCGGTACGGGTTTTTACTTAATGTGCAAGTTATCCAACTGGTACCCTACTGATGTGAGGAGTTCTGAGCCCTGATCTGATGGCTTCATTCGTGTAAAGTCTTTATACACAATGAAATAAAATTGAATATGACTAAAAAAACTAATTTAATATTATTTAATCATCAATATAATTAATTAGAATATAATATAATAGATATTTTCTTATTATTGCACGGATAGGACATAGTAGCTTTAATATAAAATAAAAAAGTAATGAGATATTAGAATGTTACATAAATATGTTTCACAACAAATGTATTTGGTTTAATTTGATTTAATATGTCAGTTACTCTAGTTCTACTGTGAATATCCTCATTTCGAATTCTATGCTTCAAACGAACTCCGAGCGTGAACCAATCATTGCTCTCTGAAAGACCTTGAGCTTTCTCTGAAATGATTATTTTTTTTAAAGAAACATAGTTATCAAAAATTACCAATACACTAACTATTGAATATTTTCCAGCTAAGTGCTAAAATACATTTTGCGTTTGCAAACTATTACATTGTACTTTTTTAAATAACAGATAAATAGTTCAAGTATTAGCCGACCATTTCTCCTGCTACTATATAGGATAATGCTGTTAGCACATTGAATTTTAGTAACAATAAAGATGTGTATATAAGCGTCTTATGCGGAGTAGGTAGCTAAAGTTTACTTGTATATTGTATTTACTATATTTTACTCCAACAAAAGCTTTTTTGGGCCTATTACTAGGCATAAGCCTTCTAAGAATGTGCTACATCTTCAAAAACTACCAAAACATACGATACTGGGTGGGTTGGTAAGCATAAAGCCTTTGCTCGATTGCTTTAATAAAAATGTCGCTAGACCATCAGACAATGACACTATTCATACAACAAACATCTCGTAAAAATACTGCTAGGGAAACGGATAGGATGCACCACGTCCGCAAACACGTTTTACGTCTATCCTTCCACATACTAACTCTACGGGACGGTTCTCTTCGTTAACGCTAAGTCGTTAGAGCCGTGGCAGCTCAGACGGTTAACGTTCGCTGTAAATATAACAGAACGCGAGTAACCCGGGTTCGATCCCCGCCAGCACCAATGAAATTGTTAATTGCAATTTTAAGTGCCGATTTACCACGTGCTCGGCGGTGAAGGAAAACATCGTGAGGAAACCTGCATATCTGAGGAATAAGATAAAAAAAATATTTCGAAGACATGTGAAGCGCGGCGGACATTTACTTGCCCTAAAATCCTCTCAGAAATGAGGGGAGGCCTGTGCCCTGCAGTGGGACGTATACAGGCTCTAACTTTTAACTTTATAACGCTTAATAAATTTAAATAACCAAAACTAGTTTTACATGATGTAAATATTGCATAGGCTGAATTACACAGTTATTTACATATTTTTTGAGCGTAAGGTATCAAAATTCATAACTTTAGTTATTTTTAGATTAATTTTTAAATATTTATGTCTGTTCATAGTACACTATTACACTATTAAGGCTTTATTGCTGATACTAAACATTTTTTTAGATAATAGATGACTGTTTTAACTTGATTATAATCTAGCATTTCGGTTTTCCAAGTTTAGTGATCAGCGTGTCCTGAGACACATAGGCCTCTTCCAGCTCTTTCCGCTCTTCTCTGTTGTTAGCTTTTCTTGACCAGATCGTCCCTCAAATAATATTGATATCGTCTGTCCATCTTTTTGCATGTCTGTAATAATTGGCATGTTTGAAAATGTCGCGATTAATTGAAAATAAGATCTTTTATTGATCGATCTAAACAAGAATCGGTTTCAGTATGTTCGATTTGAATCGAATCGGAGATCGATTTTATTTTAAGTGAATCGACATGACAAGTAAGAGTAGGCATGTCGATCTAAAATCGGTTAATCGAAAAATCGATTATTCAGAGTAAAATAATGATTTTTCAGATTGTTTAGAACATAACATCGTGATATTTTTAATATGTCACCCAACTTAAAATGCTGGGAAATGTAATTTCTTCTTTCATTTTAATTTCAAGTTTAATATAGTTTTATAAACTTAATATTTGATTAATTTAATGACTTACTTAGACTGCCTCTAAGGGCTAGTGGTCGCAAGTGCGACTGCTGAGCAAGAGAAACTGGGTTCGATTCCTTGCACCACCTGTTCCTGTCTGAAGGGTATAGAGAGTCATTACAGGCTGTAAGGTATTCCATCATATTCTTCAGGGGTGAGCGCATCTGGAGCCTTCTTTGCTTTTAGTTGGTTGCAAGTGTCTATAGAATTTAGTAGCTTTTTATCATTTTTTTATTGAATAAGGGTAACAAACCAGCACACAATTCACTTGATAGTAAATGCATGCTGTAGTCTATAGACATCTATATTTATCCTCGATTAAGAATCAAAATGCACGTTGTCACCTAGGGTAATCGGAATACCTTGTTTCCAGTAAAAAGGGTATCCGGCTCTCTACACTCACCGTTTGAAACACAGCAGCTCAATTGTTATTTACGCTGATATTCTGTGAGAGCGTGGTCCTTCCGTGATCGGGCCGACCCATTCTTGCTAAACACATGATGAAATATGTAGGTTTTCTTCACTTCATTATTATTTTAACTACCTATTTAAAATATAGTGATGAAATATAACAAAATGAAATAAAATGAAAATGAGATGACCTCATTCAATTAGGTATAGTAGTTTTTTTTTAAATTATAATTTTAGGTAATAATATATAGGAATGTAAAGAAATGTTTTTCACTTTAATCGAAATAACTTAAAAATGTGATTCCGATTAAAAATATGCAACAATACATTAAAAATACAAAAATCGATTATAATCGATTAGGCATCCATAATCATTCTAGAGCCTAGACACCACATAAAGTTTGGCGAAGATGGCGGCGATTAATAGGATACTTTTTAATGATCATTTTAGCACGCAGCTAGTCCGTCTTATACAAGTATTTTCAACAAATATAATTAAAAAAAAATAATTATCGTGTATGTCCGATGCTATTATTGCACGGGGCGATTTTGGACATTGTCCTTTGAAAAAAAAAGGGTAGTTTTTAAATTCATTTTAGTCCTCAGAGGTGACGAAGCATCTTTAGTCTTCGTTGTTTGAAGTTGGTTGCAAGTGTTCACGGATTGCAGAAGGCACTTACCATCACGTGGACTACAAGTTCGTTTGTCACTTTGGCTTAAATAAACAAAAAGAAATAATTTAATTATAATTTTAAAAATACCATTGATCCTACTGCCCGTTGCCGATCTGGGTACAGAACTGTTACCGTCATAGCATATTAAAGTACACTGCTGAACATAGGCCTCCCCCATAGATTGCCACATAGAGGGGACATTTGCTATAGTTGCCACGCTTGGCAAGCGGGTTGGCAACTGCGGTTTTCAATTTTAGTCGTTATAAAGAAGATGTTGCTGTCCATCTGATTTTTTACCCTCTGTTGCCTCTTACGACACACACGGGATATGAGGTAGTGGATATTCTTACAGCGCCACTACAGGGGTATAGTCCGGCTGCCTAAAATTATAGTTATACCGCCATCTATCTACAGCCATAAGCAGCTTATTACAATTGTTAGCATACTTTAATAATTTATATTGTTGCAACTAACATTGTGGGTAATTAATTATTTCCATGCTATAAGTCTGCGGGTACATTAATGTTTTAGATCATGTCTAGTTATTTATTTTCGCTTATATTTATAACTAGAATGTAAAACTGTTTAAGATAATTATAAGAAATATAAGTAATGTTTTATAATGTAAAAACTTACGGCTTAATATCCAATTTTATAAAAAATTTTTAGCGGAAACCACACAAGCAACGCCATCTGTAGTTTAGCACTGTCAAATTACGAGCCTATAAAAGACAGGTGTCGTCGTCGGAGCGGCAGCTACGAGCGGCAGTCTTACTAAAACTCTTGAGTAGAGAATACGTACACGGAAGATAAATTGTGAGTAATAGTAATAATTATTTTTATACCTTGTTATTCTGTGTGTCTAAAATGTACATTGTTATTATTATGAATGTTTACCGGCGTTATTAGTATTCCTATTGACAACTCAAGGGAAGGCTCAAATATTATTATCCGTTACCGACAAGGTATTGCAGTAGGTAATCATTAACTTACTAAATACTAACACAATTATTTTATCCGTATGTCGAAAACAGAATTAATATTTAGTTGTTGATATATTCATTGTAGGTTGATATAATTTATGCAAATATTATATACAAAGCCTTTGATTATATACCTGTATATAATCAAAGTACCAAGCATACGATGATGATTTTGCATTCTCCGCTGGTGTAGCTTTGTTTAAAACTACTTAATGTGTGTGACTAGATTTATGTTCTTGTAAGTTGTTTTTTTCGTATTATACGAATTTATGTCTATAAATACTAGTGTTCGAACTTCGAATGCGAATCCTTCAAATTTCGAGTCTGTATATTCAGCAAGCTATTTTACGCTTTCAAAAGCACGTTACGAGTATTGTACAGATATTTCGAGTACCTATTAGCTTTATCTACGCTGAATCTCGCACGTGCGCAAAGTACGCTTAAAAGAATGTACAGGGTTCCTTCTTCATAAATGCTAATAGCATTATAAGGTACTAAAATGGTCTTTAGTCTTTTATGTATTGTTGTGGTGTACTTTTATTCTCCTTTTGTCTTTATTTCTATTTTAAATATATTGTATTTTCTTTTCGACGTTATTGCACGCGTTCGTAGTAGTTTATCCGTCTTGAATAAAACAGATCAACTTCTCTCGTAGATTATTATTTGTTTCAGTTTCGAGATGGAGAAACTACGGAAATAGTAAGAAAGAATTAAACTCACCTTTATTATAGCAAAACGAGGATCTAAAATGCGTACGAGGTTGACTTTGATTGCGGAAGCGTGTTCGCTACGACAGTTCAGTCTTGACTGAAGCCGAAGCCGCGGCCGCAGTTGTGGCCTTAGCCACGGACGCGGCCTTGACACCAGCCCTGACTCCAACCTATCCAACATACGACTGCCATCGCTTAATAAGCGAATGAAGCTAGTTAGCAGCTGTCCTACAGACAGTCGCTACACCGTCACTGCAGCCCAGAGTCGGCCCAACGATCACCACGAGCGTGGTACTCGCTCATCCACCTAATATCAAAGAGTTGGTTCTCCGCGCAGCACGTCGTGTAATCTAATGAGTGGTCAGTTCAATTGTTCTCCTGTCAGCCCTCGATGAAGCAAATCGCCTCGTAACAGCTGCACCAGAACCGGAATGCAAGGTAACTTCAGCCTCGTTCATGAGCCCACAATGTCCAAATCTGACAAAAGTCTTAAGCTTTTAATGCATGCATTTAAATATTTAACGGCTTCAGATTCAGATAGGATATGTTCACTTAATAATGGCATACCAGAGTATGGCTAGTTAGGAAGGAGCAACCAATTACTAATGGTTGCTGAAACGATCGACAAACAATACACTTCACTCTCCCGAAGTTAAAAAGTGTGGTACGAAGGCTTACCACCTGTATTCTTTTCTGGTCAGAGTGGCAATCTAAATTATTGTACGCATTGCCATCTAATGTTAAGTAATATGTAAGCTAAACATGCTAGGTTTGGGGAATAAAAGAGGAATAAAATTTATAACTTTGTTAGTGAGGCTGCGGTAAGGTTTTAGAAATCTATATAACTTTCTTTTCTGAAGTTTGGTGATAGTTTAAATCAATCTGAATTCGATCGCGTTTGATGGTCCCTCGTAATAAATATCGTAAATATTTTACATTCGAACTTTCCAAATTAGGAGATTGCACTTGAGCTGAGTTGTCAATTCATCTGGACAACGAAAAGCTTGTCATTTTCAGGCCGTGTAGATTACGACCTGTTGCTTATTACAGCGAACAAACTACTCCACATGAACAAAATGATTCCTCTTACGACCTAGAAACACCAGGTGCAATAGCTTCCCTAAAAAGAAAAATCGTGTATATTTGGTAGGAATTCGTTTTAAAATTGTACTCTTAACAGACTGTAACTCCTTGCGATCCACATTTTTGAAACGGGATACGATGCCACGTATTGCTGTTCAGTGAACTGAAATGCAAGAGTTCGATTTTTCTATTGAACACATACCAAATAAAATACATAAAAAAGTAAATATAATACAAAAGCATAAAAACGCAATCAAGATATTAATTAAAGTGGGTAGAAGTAAAATAATTATTTAAGTACTAATCCGACAAATGGCTGAAATATATGTCTAAATGATTAGTTGTGAGGTACAAGAGCAAAGCAGGAGAGATATTCTATAAAATAAATGTGTCACTCACTTATATTAATATTCAGATGTTATAGTAAACATTTTCTTCTATATTCCACATAAAAATAATTGGAACGTAGTGAGTAGTGAATCAGTTAATATTACATTTTCTAAAAAGAAACAAAATAAAATATGTAAAAAAATACATTTTATATTGGTGATTTGTTAATCCTAACCAATATTACAAGTTTAAATATTACATTTTAACCGATACGACCTGGGGACCTTCAAGAAAAGAGCTTATTCCTTTCTAAAGGGCCGGCAACGCACCAGCAATTCCCCTGGTGTTGCGGTTGATCATGGGCGGCGGTAGTCACTTAACATCAGGTGAGCCGCATGCTCGTTTGCCCCCTCTTCTATAATAAAAAAGACAAAGTGTAAGATTAATAGGTAGA
Organism: Parnassius apollo; assembly: GCA_907164705.1. NCBI lineage: Eukaryota > Metazoa > Arthropoda > Insecta > Lepidoptera > Papilionidae > Parnassius > Parnassius apollo. Next base: position 9,747 of record CAJQZP010000921.1, read on the forward strand.
TGCCAGTTTATAGTATATGAGTGTGTTGTTATTTGGCTTAAACAGTTTGCATTTTTACCTATCTATATTTAGTAAGTTTTCAGTTTCCTCTTAAGATAATGACATTAAAAACTTAGACCTTGTTTACTTTTAAAACGCGTTAGCGTATATATCGTTGTAATAATGCAGATATTTTTATAAAGATAAGGTCCCAAAAAGTTTATTTGACTTTGAGCATAGAATTAGTAAAAAAAATCTGGTAGTACAATTCGATCTTTTCTTCTTAGTTTTTGAAATAAATTTAAGTTACAGTTATTGTTCTTATAGTGTATTAGGTACAGATTTTAAAATAAATAGCAGTCGGACTGTAAGCATATTTACTTCAAGGAACAAATTACAACAAATTATTTAGATAAACTGCAAAGGGCTGTAAGTGGGTTTTGCCTAAGAGCGTTGGTCGCCTCGAAATTAATGATTATATTTTATCATTTCAGATATTACATTTACACTACTTTCCTAGACCGGAATACCCTTCACTAGAAAGGTTTCAGCAATGGAAGACGATAGCTAGAACAAATTTAAAAGATAAAACCGATTGTGAAATTTACAATGACTCGCATTTGTGATCGGCTCTTTGAGGATCGTTTTCTATATCCTCTAACCAAAAGACTTACAAAAACAGTTTACCCCAATCTTAACCTTGGTAAGTCTTAATTAAAAGCTTTCTCACTGTCATGTTTATTAGCAATTCTTTTAGCAGTAAGCCCTAGATTATAAAGCACACTGGCTTAACAATAAAGCTTATTCACTTTTACCTTGAAGATAAATAATATTTTGATTTTTTAGGGTTCCGTAGTTACACAACAAGGAACCCTTATAGTTTCGCCACGTTCGTCCGTCTGCAGTTCTACTCAGAGATTCTAGGTCCTACAAATCTGTAATTTGGCATAATTATATATATTAATCACGCCTACATAATTATGTAGATGTAGATTTGTAGATGTAGATTTCCGGTTCCGGCTACGAAAGGTAAACACGTACAAAAGTAAGCTCTGCAGATATTTTTAAATTACGAGTGAAAAAGTGAAAAACGAACATAAAATACATTCGGGTTTTCAGGAAATCGAACTCAAGTGGTGTTCAAGCAAAAATTCAAGTGGAACTACTATATTTAAGTGTGATTTTCAACAAGTGGTCTAGTGTTCATTATAACCTCAAAGTTGAATACACACCAAGACATTTAAATTTAATTAAACTCCACGCGAGCGAAGCTGTGGGTAAAAAGCTAGTAATTATAATATATGGTATCTATCAGTGAATAAAACGAGCCAAAGAGAGTTTTATGTGTTACTCATATACTTTCACTACCTTTACAGGTTTACATCCTGAAACAATAGGAATTGAACCCACATCACCAATACCGGATGTACTTTCTTCACAAATTTCTACTACAAGTTCACACGATAATCGTATAAGAGGTATTTAATTTATTTATTTTTTTGACGAAGATGGGGCGTGGAAACGAGCATGCGGCTCACCTGCTGGTCAGTGAGCACCGCCGCCCATGAAAGACCACAACGCTAAGGGCATACGCATTGCCAGCCTTTAAAAAAAGAGCAGGCTCATTTCTTGAAAGTCCCAAGTTGTATCGGTTCCGGAAATTCTCTGGTGGTAGTATAATATTAATAAATTCTTAATTACTGTAACTATATTCTATTACAATACCAGTAAGTCTGCGATAAGTTAAAGATATAGTGGCTGGAATTTAATAATAATGTCCTCCAGACCGAATTTCAACGGAGACTAGCCATCGGCGCAGAACAGGATTATAGTGCCAGAGTGGTATGCGCAAGCACAGGTACACTCTCTATTCCATCACTCTCGTATTCCGATGTGACGTAAACCGACACGATCGGAAAGAGATCAGGCGCAGGACCAACGGCTTTACGTGCCTTCCGAAGCACGGGGGTGATATACCGCTATCTTCCGGGCAGCTATGAGAATTTCTTGACGGAAAAACTTAATAATAAATTTTTTCGCCCGACCCGGGATTCGAACCCAGGACCTCATGATCAGTAGTCGCGCCAATACAACTACTAGACCAACGAGGCAGTCAATTTTCAAGGCTGGAATTTACTATAATAATAACAAGTGCGACATTAAGATTTAACATGCTGAGAATCTTTTTATAACTGAAACAAGTAAAAAGGCTATATATCTAAACCTGGCTCACAACGCACAAGGTAAATAGCATGTGGGGTAGGCAGTTGACCGAAATTATTCCTGTAGTCAATCCTAGGAATGGGTTAGTCGTGGTTGTGCCTTGCTTTTGCTGCATCTGAAATAACTAGAACTCTGAGACGAAGCACTCCTGACTCAAAACTCTTGCAGATATAACTTCAAAATTTTGTTATCACTGGTCCGGAAGCCATGCAGTAGGAATGCTACTTTTTTGCACTGTGCACACAGCAGCACCGCGCCAGCTCCAAAAGCATTCTAATAGCATATTGCATAATATTATATATTATATCATTATAAGGCAGAAGTTGCAATTAAAAATACTCCATTAAAAAAGAGATTCCATTACAATCTGGTCTATGCTGTCATTATTTCTTCTGATCTCTATATGCTTACCTGTTTCATACTTTTTTCAGATACATTGATTAAATGAAGATGTACAGATAAAAAATAAAGAAAGTGTTAAACAAAATAATGATTTTAAAAAACAAAATATAAGACCAAAAAGTCAAGTAACAGCAGCAGAAAAAATTGAAGCTTTACGATTTTGTGCAAGTATGTATATATGCTTTGTTAAATAATATTCAATGTTCAAATAATTTTTTGTAAGATATCTCTTTATCGCATATTTACTTGTATTCCCTCTTGTGTCAAACATTTTATTGCTTCTTATTATTTAAAAAGTGCTCATAACATTTTATTTCTTTGCAGAAAATAAGTTGCTACCTCAAGAATGTGAAGATATGGCAGATATACTTCTCCTGTTTGATCAATTGTTTGATTCTTTTATTGGAGGTACCTTTCAATGCAGAGAAATTAGTATTTATTCATCATAATTTGCCCTTAGCTACGTAGTACTATTATTTATTTCGTGCCTCAGCGCAGTACCTATGAGTATTAATTTTGTAAGCTTTAAAATGAAAATTTTGTGTACTGACTATATTTGTTAAGTGACATAAATGAAGTATTTAACTAAATTTGATATTTTGTGTTTTTTTTAATCCGGTATCCGGTCGGATAGCTGTTTGTTATCCGGTATCCGGCCGGATAGTAGTTTGTTATCTGGTATCCGGCCGGATAGTAATTTTAGGCCGGATAAGCCGAATACCGGATAGTTACCGGATATCCGTTTCATTTCTAATTATATATACTTTTTTTGATTACTGCCAGAGCATCATTTTTGAATTATTTATAACAAGTTGATAGCTTAATATGAACTTTATCTCCTTTATCATCAAACTAAAACATGTTCATGGTCATATTTTCACTCTACATCCTCAGTCTTCAAAACCTATGACATTTGCATTGTAATGTAATGAGAAGAACACTAGCATCTCATCAAGCATAAGAAGCACAAGCACTCTGCCATGCTCAAGCGTTGTTCTTTCATTTGCTTGAATATAATTGAGTTTATACCTGGTTTAATTAGTATGTATTTAAGGATATTTTTAATATCCGTCTTGAGGAAAAGTGAACAATTTCCTTAAGAATATATCTTTTAAGGCTTTTTTCTTTTTATTGAAATTGTCTAACAATTTGTCTTCGAAATTGTAACATCTTCTACGATATTGATTATACTGTACTAACTGCATATTCAGGAATATGTGAGTGTGCATAGTCAAAGATGTCAGTTTTATTCAAATATTTTTTTCTTGGTATTATTTTTATTGCTTTATGTGATTATGTGTTATCTTCCACAATTTATTAGATTGATTATAATTTCGCAAATGGTTTGTGAGGTTGTATTATGTATGAGTATGTTAAAATACATATAAAAATGCTTATTTTGTAAAACAAATATTTTGATTTACACATGTAACAATGGTATAGTGGGCATAAGAAAGTCACTTTTGTAAATTATTTGTATTTAAAAAAATTATAGTTATTACACACATTTAAAAAAAGTTGTTATGTTCCCAAAATATGATAACGTTTTTAAGTACATATTTTAAAGATTAATAATGCTGCTCCAAAATGTATCTTTTTATATTAAGTTAAAGATGCACCACTATTAACAATTAATTGATACTATTTCTTGAAATGGAAGAGGAGCAAACCTTTGGAGAGGATTCAATTATCAATGTGCTCTTAAATGGGAAGTAGTTGAGTCTTGTGGACACCACTGCTTTTCTTGGTATTACTATTCGAGTCATGCGACTGACATTGAAGCCATATTTGTTTTATAAAAGAGAGCCGTACGTTCAATTTATATCTTAAATTGTAAAGAGTCCCTTAGAGAAAAATTTAAAGAAATAAATATATATTAACTTTGGCATAGCAATATATTTATGAAAATGTAATTTATGTACGTAAAACATAAATAGCTTTCATAAGAATGAAGATGTTTATAACAAACATGAGCTTGTAACACCAGTTACTAGACACGACCGAGTCAGTAGTGCAAACTCATAGAAATGAGGTGATCGCAATCATGCTTGTGCTATTAAAATTTATTTAAAAAGTGTTAAACAAAATTATTGTAAAGTGAAATATATTTTAAAAAAAAGTCCCGCTGGGTTTCTTGCTGGTTCTTCCCAGGACAGAGGTATCTGTAGTAAATAAAGCATGACTTTCAATAAGTATTATGTAATAATCTATATTTAATAATAATTATTCTAATGTATTGTATTCTTTGCAACATAAAATATTTACTAACTTTTAACTACTTAACTAGTTAAAAAAATGTGTTTAAAGAAATCACAATTGAAATTGTGCAAATATTGTTAAAGGACATTCATTGTTCGCCCTGGAACCAAAAGCATCGGAAAATTGTGTGTATTGTCCTATATGATCTTATTTTTATAGCGGACTAGCTGCAGAAAAGATATATTTAAAAAAAGTATCACATTTTGAGGTTATAATAGAACTACCACTACTATGGTTTGGTGTGATTCTTAAGAAGGTGTAAAACAATATCGTGTTACATTTAACAATTTTAGTAACGTCTTTCAACAACATAAAACAGCAGAGCCGCAATTTACACAAAATACACTTTTCATTGCATTTGCTTAACAAAGAGAATATAAACTCCCTTCGTAAAAGTAAATGTATGAAAGGGCGCCAAACTACTCTACCAACATCAAGACATGAAATTAATTTTTAGAACAGTGCTGACAACATAGGCGTATTATGCTAGTTCTGTAAATGTCTATCCTCGAATAATTTTATCGATATAATGTTTATCGATTTATTGTTTATAAAAATATTAATTATCATAAACTCGTAAGTGATCGTTTAGATAGAAGTAAGCCACATGCTTTTCTAAACCATCATTAGAAAACCTGATTATGATGAAGTAATTAGATTTTGTTCACTTCAGCATTATTCTAACGAGTTTGACCTCATTTATAAGGTATAGTAGGTATTTTAAATTATACTTTTAGGGAGTAACAAAAAGAAATGGTGGTTGATTATTTTTATTATAGTTTCTATTTGCACTCTATTCGAAATAAATTCAAAATGTGATTCAAATTAAAAAATATGCAACTGTTCATCAAAAAATCAAAAGATTGATTGTAATCGATTGGGCGTCCCTAGTAATTTTTATACACCACATGTCGTTTGGCGAAGATGGCGGCGATTAATGTTATAAGTCGAATAGAATACTTTTGTAATGTTTTCATTTTGGCATGCAGCTAGTCCGTGTTATAAAAGTATTTGCAACAAATATAATAAAATAAATAATTAATTATCGTGTATGTCTGATGTTTTTATTGCACAGGGCGATTTTGGACATTGTGCTTTCGACCTTCAGAACCAAGCCCGTAGACGGCCTGAGACCAAAGTGGAAAATAAAGAATTAAAGGCTATTGTGGAAGCGGACTCATCACAAAGTACTTCAGAGATAGCTGCAGGTTTCGGGGTACTTGATAAAGCTGTATTAATCCACTTCAAACAAATCGGGAAAGTAAAATAACTGGGTACCTCATGAATTGAGTGAATCGAACTTGCAAACACGCGTCTACTGCTATGTTAGTTTGCTCAACCGATACAAAAATGAAGGGATTTTAAATCGAATCATGACTTGTGATGAAAAGTGGTTAATGTACGATAATCGGAAGCGCTCGTTGTAATGGCTGAACCCTGGAGACCCAGCCAAATCCTGGCCTAGAAAATTTACTTGTGAGTGTTTGGTGGACTAGCGCCGGTGTCGTTCACTGCAGCGTTCTAAAATTTGGCCAAACGATTACGGCAGATATCTATTGTCAGCAACTGCAAACCTTGAAGGAAGAACTAGCTGCTAAACAACCGAGATTGGTCAATCGCTCTAGGCCACTGCTGCATCACGACAACGCAAGACACACTGCTCGGTTCAATCAATATCAAAATAAAATGTTAACTTTCTTGGTAAATTGCTACTAAGATCGAACGGTTGTCGTTTTAAACAAGTTTTGAATTAAATATATTTCTAAACCAATAGGTTAAAAGTATGGATTGCAAAACTAAAATATCATAGGTTCAAATCCACTATTCGACCGTCGTGAACCAATTCTAGCAGAAGCGTTGTCAGTTGAGCTTGACCTTGTGACCTTGAAAGTCCAAAGCTGGACATGAGCTCACTCAAATAGGTGGCAAATGAGCACACAGTTCACCTGACAATAAGTGGATCCCGTAGCCTCTAGACATCTACGTTGTCGAGTTCTCGTTTTTTCAGCCCTATGGCCTCCACGTATAGGACAAGTTTGTATTAGAGGTATTGGAGGCTGCAGAGAAAAGTGCCCCTTACATATTGATCTAGTGCATCTTTCTTGAGAAAAATATGAGAACGAGTTGTCCTCCCATGAGGACGGGTCAACGAGGAGCGACCGGTGCCGAAGGGGCCGCATACATGTATGAAAGCGTTCCCGTAACTTGGTGTCATGGGGTTTTAAACAGTGCGAGTCCAACATGACCCGTCTTTGATTGAGTGTGAACAATATGACGGAGAATATTTTTATTTATTTAAAACTAGTGTTTGGTCACAATCCCATCTAGTGGTAAGTAGTGATGAAGGCCTAGAAAATAAATTGCGGTGTCTTAGCGTAAGAAAAGCCTGTTCAGCCTTGCCTCGAAGACGTCCGGATTGAATTCGGGCGAAGACAGACGCCGGCAAATTGTTTCACTCCTTTGCTTCTCACTCACGACAGTTCGTTTCGATTCCGCGCTCTATTGAGAGGCGCCACCGGCGCTTTCGAATTTAACAGAATGCGAATTTGATATTTCACCGCGGATTCAGCTTTCGAGATACAAAAATGTTCTTACAGAATAGCCTTGGAGGAGTGGCTACAGCAACCTGCTCTTATCTCGACGTCGTCGTTAACGTCAACTCTTAAACAACGAGAAAATATCTCACAGGCTAAATTTTACAGGCTGTGAATAATATATTCAACCTTATTTTACAAAGTATTTTTATATTATTGTACAGATATTACGGTACAGTGTATTCTCTTTTCTAGCCAATGTACTAGGACTCTCATTATTTTCAAACCGGAGAAAAACAATCAATTTTTGCTGCTGGCGGCAGAAATAAATGTATGTATGGCATATTTTTACACAGAGTATTTTTACGAGTAATGACACATTCTATCTTACTTCTCCAAGGTAACAACGGATTCTATCATGGTAAAGCCACGCTGCAGCTATGTTATGGTTGCAGTACGAAAGGGTTGGCTTAAACGGGAAAGGAGCACACTCACAAAACACATTCGTTAAATAGTAACTTAATACTGTTCTGTTTATTCATCATTTGGTAAAACAAGCTACAAACGAATCTGATGTCCACCCTTTAAATAATTAGCCGAAAAAAATTACGTAAACATACTTTTTTCGTCTAAATAGGTAAAAGGTGGAACCTACCCGGATGTACTCTGAGGTATAAAAAGAGTCGTAGCTGGTAGCATAGGTATCTTATTAATGTTTTTTTATTTATTTATTTCTGAAACTTACAACTATCATTACAGGATTACCTAATGCGATAGTATAGCTGTCTAACTGATTTGTGTAGATTATTTAATTTTTGTAACAAGTTACATACAATGCTGTCTTTGTGAATTCACTCAGTATACAACAAAATAGGTCCGTCTCACAAGCTATTAAGTTGAGCGTGCGGAGTGCGGATTCCAACAACTTCTTACTTAAACTTAAACTAAAGAACACAAACTGTGCAAGAACAACTTCTACACACTCCTTTCCTCTTCTTTTTTAGCTCATAGAAGTCCACAGCTGGACTTCTCCCGTGTAGATAGGATTTACCTTAGTCATCTCGTTAGCCATCCAGATTGACGATCGAAGTACGAGACGTCTCTCATCTTTGAGATCCCCGTCACAAGCCTGGGTAGTTTATGCCAGGCATATTAGAAATTATTATACCGCCATTTATCGCTAGCCTCAATACATTACTTGTCTTGTTGTGAAATTTAAAGGTTTATGCGAATCCATATAATTAAATCTAATTATTTCTTTGCTTTTATAATTCAAGTAAATTAAAATTAATAATGTACACGTCAGAGGATAAAGTTTCTGTTGGGTTTATAGATATCAGTCTTGCAGAAAGGGTGATTAATAAATACGATGGCAATAAGGCAAATTTACGTGTGTTCATCGATAACTGCAATAATGCGTTCGCTTTATTAAATCCAGTTTATAAAATTGCATTTTTATCAGTATACAATATATAGTATAATACTACTGTATTATCGAAAATTGAAGGCAATATTAGGTCAACGTTATTGAATAGGTCATTTTCGTCATGGGAAAATTTAAAAGAACACTTATTAGAAAATTATTCCGAAAAAAGGACATTTGCACAGTGGCAATTAGAACTTAATTCGTGCAGACAAGGTCAAAATGAATGTATTTCTAAATACTCTAGTAGGGTTGAAAATTACTATATAAAATTAATTAAATCGTTAGACCTCAACTTGATAAAAGAAGCTCGCGAAGCTAATGTAGAGTTATTGAAAAAACAAGCATTAAATATTTTCATAAGTGGTCTTCTACCACAACTTCACAAACCTTCAACTTTTGAAGACGCCTTTTCTATAGCGATTTCCGAAGAACAAGAAATAAAATCCAGGCAGGAAATGAGTGCTAGACTTATAATACGTACGGGAATTAACAAATGTACAAATTGTCATAAATCAAATAATTTAGCTCACCAATGTCGAAACCAACCTATGATTAGGCAGATGTATACAAATGAAACAAATAATCATATACCTACTTGTTTTTATTGTAAGAAAAAAGGTCATATATCTAAAAACTGTTGGAATAGTCCAATTAACCGTAATAATAGCCATACCTCTCAGAATAATCGTTTTAGTCGTACGAACAATAATGGAAATTATAGTAATCGTTGTAATAAACGAAGGAATAATAATGAAAATCAACATTTAAACTCCAATGGTCCAAGGCCCGCGGCCAACCCGAGGATCACAAATTAGATTCAGGCCGAATAAGATTTATTGATACGCGTATTTCGTCATATATAAAATTAAATTCCTCAAATATATTAGGAAGTAAAAATAAGTTCCTTATTGATACAGGGGCAGAAGTTACGTTGATAAAAATAACGTCTTTAAAAAGACAAACATTGTTATACGAAGATAAGAAAATTAAATTAAAGGGAATAGACAAAGACGCTAGTCCGACGAATACAATCGGATATGTCCAGTTGACATTTGATATAGGAGACAAAAGAATTTATCATACACTTCACGTAGTACCAGATAACTTTCCTATTCAATGCGATGGAGTCATAGGTAGCGATTTCTTGTCAAAAACGGACTCTATAATTAGTTATAAAGAGAATAAAATCAGAATTTGTGGTATAGAGTTGGATATTGAGCACGAGAAAATAAATTTTGTAAGTGAAGATTCGAATGAATATGTGAATGAAAAATACATACAAGATAATATGTGCGATGTAAAAAATAAAAGAGATATGTGTTATGAAGATTTAGGAGTAATATATTTGAAAGTGATTGTGAAGTATATCCACAAGTATTAGAAAATTAAAAGAGTTGAAGAGAAAAAATATAAAGAAAAAAAAAAAGTGTTAAAAAAATAAAAAAGTGTAGAGAACCCTAATTTGAAGGAAGGGATAATATCGGAACCAATTAAGATATTAGACGGTGTTTATTTATGTCCGAGTATAGTAAAAGTCCACGAAAACAAAGCGTTAACAGTGTGTTTGAATACGACAGATAAGGAAGTGAAAATAAATAAGTTGTTTGTGAAGTTAGAACCGTTAGCTAACGATCACCAAGAAATGAATGAGTTAATTACAGTAAACAAAGTTAATGAGAGACAAAGGACGAATGAGATAATTAACGTCAATAACATTAATAATGAAGAAGCGTACAAAGAAAATCGTTTAGCTAAAACAAACCTTACGTACTGATCATTTGAATGAAGAAGAAAAAGAGTCGTTAATAGAATTATGCCAAGCGTATAATCATATATTTCATTTAGAAGGAGATAAGTTGACGTCTACAAATACGGTTATGCATGAGATACCTACGAGTAATAACGTTCCCATTAACAGAAAGTCGTATAGATATCCTGAAGCTCTTAAAGAGGAAGTTAATGAACAAATCGGAAAGTTGTTGAAAGATAAAATAATTCAACCATCTAATAGTCCATGGAACTCACCAGTATGGGTGGTACCTAAGAAAATTGACGCATCAGGTAAAAGAAAATGGCGACTTTTTATCGATTTTAGAAAATTGAATGAAATAAGTGTAGGTGATGTTAAGAAAATAAATAGTATAACTAGAAATGGGGAAGTTATTCTTCATTTTTGAAAGAAATGGAAAGAAAACCGATTTTATTTAATAAGCTCGATGAACATAACGATAAGCTCCCAATTAATGTAAACATAGTAGTTTTTACATCGGTCGATTTAGATGTCGAGAATGATAAGACGCTTTTAAAATATGAATCTTATCTCAAAGAATTAAGGTCCAAGAAACCAACTCAATATGGTGTCCTGAGTATATCAAAGAGTGGTAAGAAAATTTATTTTTCTTTTCCAAAAATTAACTATTGGGATAGTGTAACGTACGAAAACATATATGAGTGCTTTAAGAATTTAAAAATGTATTACTACAAGAAAATATTAAGGAAATTAATTTCACAAGTTTTTGTAACCTTCATCTTAAATGATATAAAGTAAGAACTATAATTAGATATCTATTTAAAGATACAGATATAACAATCAACGTCTACAAATCATTCTAATATAATTTCAGGTCACATAGGGTTTCATACAAACATTATAAAAAAATTAAAGCAAATTATAAATGGGACAGTATGAAAAGAGATATAAAGGAATTTATTAAAAAATGCGAATCATGCCAAAAAAATAATATAAATGGGACAGTATGAAAAGAGATATAAAAGAATTTATTAAAAAATGCGAATCATGCCAAAAAATATTATAAATGGAGACAGATATGAAAAGAGATAACCTCAAAGAAATTTATTAAAAGGTTGCTATCGATATTGTAGGTCCACTACCTTTGTCAGAAAATGGAAATAAGTACATTTTAACTTTACAAGATGATTTGACAAAATTTTCTCAAGCTTATCCTTTTCCTAAACACGATGCCGAAACAATTGCAGATTATTTTGTACGTAATTTTATTTGCAAATTTGGAATTCCTGAAATTCTCTTAACAGACCAAGGGGCTGATTTTACCTCAAATTTAATAAAGGAAATTTCGAAATTATTTAAAATTAAAAAGATAAATACTAGTGCTTACCATCCACAGTCTAATGGAGCATTAGAAAGAAGTCATTCAACATTAGCAGATTATCTTAAACATTACGTAAACGAAGATCAAACTAATTGGGATAAATGGATCGATTTTGCTATGTTTTCTTATAACGCAAGTGTTCATACGTCAACTCAATTTACACCATTCGAATTAAGTTTTGGCTTTAAAGCATGTTTACCTAGTTCTATAACTAAAGAACTTGAATTTAAATATTTTTATGACAATTATTTAGACGACCTTACCTTAAAATTACGTAAGTCACGAGATATTGCAAGGAACAAACTTATTGATTCGAAAGAGTACAATAAACAAATTAACGATAAAAAGTGTAAGGAT
>CAJQZP010000923.1:0-165931 GCA_907164705.1 Parnassius apollo
TGACTTCAACGTCGCGTTAACCGAGTTAATGTCGACGGTATCGATAAAGCGAAGACAAGCGAGTGTGAGTTACAATCGAAGCTAACATTTCAATTCACGTTTGCTCACCGCGAATAGCGTTTATAGATTCCCCTTATGTTGGTATCATGTTCGCATCTTAAGATAAACTAACCAAATTCAGAATGACATTTTATTTAGTGGTCTCAATATTAGCAACTGTCTATCGAATTTATGGTTATTATAAAGATCTTTATTACCTATTTGCTTACGTTTCGTAATTTGATCAAGGTTTCAACAGTTCTTGCTAGTATAATGGAGATTGTGAATTAGCCATTATTTTTTTATTAATTGAAAGTTTTAATAATGATTTTTTATTATTTTAATCAATGAAAGTTTTAAATTAAAAGTCAAAAAACATGAAGATCATTTCGTTCTAATATGCTCATAGGTGACATTTTTGGAGCAGAAAATGGAATTTAAGTTATTTAGTGTTAAGTAAACTTTGATGCGTGACTTTTGTAACTATGCTTCTTGGACTAGAATTTATTGGATTTTTGATATGGGAGACTCAGCAAAGCTTCGTCTAATGCAAACGATAGAATGGTTTGTATGAAGAATTGAAGAGAAATTGACTTAATTATAGAATTGTGATGTTTGACTTTGAATTTATCAAACGCTGTTTGCACAAAATTGAACACTTTCATGTAAAATGCGATATCTATCCTTAAATTGCCTGTCATCGGGATGTTAAGACGGCATAAAATATGTACAAGCTCTTGCTTTAACAGTGGCGTTATAATTGCAGTTATTCATAATAATTATTAGTTATTCATGCAAAAGTGGCTGCAAAAATTCTCCCAGCGAAAAAAAGAACTCTCTGCCATAATTATAAATTGTTTACATGAAATAAAATTAACTCTTCAACATAATGATTTCTTAAATTTACGCGACCACTACACATTGAATAAAACTATTATTTACGGATTTTATCGCGTTTAATTACTTTAATTTATTTTTATTATTATCCCGACGTTTCGGGTGCTTTACAGCGCTCATGATCACGGGGGGGGGACTGAGATGTTTGACGTCCCAATGTCATAGTTAGTCCGGCTACCTTCAGTTTTTTTTAATATTAATTTTTGGTCCGATTTACGCAAAACGAGCTTATAGTATCATGAAGTCTTGCAGTGGTATGCTTGGGTTTGGGTTTAATTTTGTTAATTATAGGATCCCAAGCAGATGGTAGCACCCAACCATCTTCTCTATTGAAATTTGGATGTTTTTTAATTTCAATAGCCTCGCGTATCATCCTTGGTAGGAATCAGTGTTCTTTTGCGAGAATTTGTGGTTTATCAAATCTAATGTAATGGTGGGGACGATCTTGAACATGTTCGCAGACTGCAGACTTCCCGGAGCGTCGGTGCTTCACATCAGCTATATGTTCAAAAAAGGTCAAAACAGACCCTACAACTAACACGCTTAAAATAACTAGCGATTTAATAAAGAAATACTCCGAAAAATTAAATCTCGATGTGAATTCGCTAATACCATCATGTGCCAAACCACCGAGGTTGTATGGGTTACCGAAGATATACAAACCAAACGCTCCACTACGTCCCATAGTGAGCCAGAGCGATTCACCAACTTATAAGCTGGCACAATACTTAGCAAAAATACTATCACCACTAAGAGGACATACCAGAGCACACACAAAGGATTCATACCATTTTGTGAGTGAGATAAAAGACCTACATCTCGCTAACAATGAAACTATGGTCAGTTTTGATGTTCAGTCACTATTTACATGCCTACCTATTGTGGACTGCATCTCAATTGTAACTAGGAAGCTAGAAGAAAATAACATGCCTCAAGAATATGCAATACTACTTGAACATTGCCTCACATCTGGCTATCTATTGTGGAAGGAGGAGTTCTACAAGTAAGTAGATGGTGTGGCGATGGGCTCACCTGTGTCTCCCATAGTCGCCGACATATTCATGGAGGACTTTGAGGGAGAAAGCCCTTCTTACTGCTCCTGTAAATCCAAGGTTCTACAAGCGGTACGTAGACGACACTTTCACAATTTTACCATCTGACAAAGTAACTGCATTTTTAGACCACCTTAACTCCATAAACTCTAAAATACAATTCACAATGGAGTTAGAGGCAAATAATTCTTTAGCTTTCCTAGATGTTTTAGTCATCCGAAATCCTGATAACACTATTGGTCACACTGTGTATAGGAAAAAGACCCATACCAACCGATATTTAAATGGTGAATCTCACCATCATCCTTCACAGTTAGCTACCGTGGGTAAATCTTTGTTTCAGAGAGCACGAGGGATCTGTGACAGAAAACATCTGGCCGCGGAGCTTCAGCACGTCAAGCAAGTATTGCAAGACAACAAGCTTCGGGTCCCGCGCCTACGTCACAGTGAACGAGTGAAGCCGGCCACAGTCGAGCGCGCGCCTGCTCTACTACCATATGTTAGAGGAGTCACGGACAAGATTGGCTACATCTTGAAGCGAGCGTCCATTAAGACATACTACAAGCCGCTGAAGAAGATTAGTAAATTTTTACCATCCATCAAATGTAATATTCCTCTACAAGATGCAGGTGTGTACAAGCTAGATTGTGAATGTGGTCTCTCTTACATAGGTCAAACAAAGAGATCTAAAAAAACCCGCGTGAAGGAACATATAGCTGATGTGAAGCACAGACGCTCCGGGAAGTCTGCAGTCTGCGAACATGTTCAAGATCGTCCCCACCATTACATTAGATTTGATAAACCACAAATTCTCGCAAAAGAACACCGATTAGACACCGAAAAGAAGACCAAGGATGATACGCGAGGCTATTGAAATTAAAAAAACATCCAAATTTCAATAGAGAAGATGGTTGGGTGCTACCATCTGCTTGGGATCCTATAATTAACTCTTCAACAGTTATTCTCACTCTTCTATCTCACTGTAAAAATCTATGTAAAACTTTTTCTATCGCGATGAGGTAAAGTTTATATAAGTTACGAGTACGTCTCGAACGATTAAAACTACCGCTTGCACTCGCAAAATGCTTGAAACGACCAACATCACAAGCGTTAATCTTCTCACTGTTGAATGCGAGTCAATATTCGATGGTCGATATCGACGATTTATTAAGCTCGCACTCATGAATGGTGTTTCCGATTATTGTTACTAGTCGGCGCTTTTTTTATTCCATACAAATCGTAGTTAACAGGATCGAAAACATTAAAAAACTGGCACTAGGCACGCAGAAATGAGGGGGAAATCAGTATATAGGTTGTAACTTAACACAAGATTTGCAAGAAATTTGCTATTACTCCAATTAATAGTAAAATTGTGTAATAAGAGAAGAGTGTGGTTTGCAAGATGATGTGATCAGCATCAAGAAAGGAATGCTTCGGTGGTTTGGTCATGTGGAAAGAATGAATGAGGAAAGAGTGACAAAGAAAATTTATGTTGCAGAAGTGAATGGCAGAGTCGGAAAGGGACGTCCTAGGCGAAAATTTATCGACCAAATTGGCGATTTATTGAAAACGGGCCAAATTAGAGTACCCTTAACCGACGAGCATGTATGCGGAGGTGTATGGATGTGAAGGAGGCGAGAGAGGTGTGCCAGGATCGTGCCAAATGGAAGTCCGTAGTCTCTGTCTACCCCTCTGGGTGACAGGCGTTAGTGTTTATGTATGTATTATGTATGTAATAGTATTGTATTATATTTTGCTTACATTAAAATTTAAGAAAGACTTCAGTATATTATTTCATAAGTTGATTAAAGCAGGTATATTTATTAGTGACAAGAAATAAATAAATTTAAATATATTATGTATGTGATATAATAACGACAAACCTTTTCTTTTTTAGGTCATGTGATAGTCACCGGGTCATATTTTATTTTGTTATCCTGAAAAATAATAAATATGTAATCTTATGTAAATGCGTTAAAATTCACTTCATACGACAAAAATCAATAAAAATTAACAGTTCTGCTAAACCTTGAATGGAATTAGTCATTACTTGGAAAATAGATCAAGTAGAACAAACTCATAATAGCATATTAAACATAAATATTTAAAACACTGTCAACTATCCCTTTCAAAAGTTTTTATTATAGTTTAAGTCATAAAAAATAATATTTTGTAGCCGAATACAAAGTTTTGTATGAAATGGTCTACCCCTATAAAAATAATTCCAAATCAGCACTATATTTACTAAAAGTTTTACAATATTACATGTATAAAAGTTATAAATATATCCGCGACTTACACTAAAACGATATACATAACGTATGTATATCGTTTTAAAATTTTAAATTAGGATAAATTATATCAAAATATTTACTTTGTAGGCCAGTCTCCATATGGAAAATACGCAAAAAGCTCTGACTGTAAGCAAAATCTGTTGTCTTTAGACTATATACTTCCGTATCAATGTTTTTCCGTAATCCGTAACAGTTTTTTTAGTGCAATAAATAACCATTTTAATTTGGTTTCATTATTTTGAACGATAATTGACAATTGTACTAATGTTGTCAATGTTTCACAGCAGAATATCGTACGCCAACGCATCACTTTTAATTTAACAGTCACAGCGGCCATCCCAGGGCAACCATGTTAGTGGGATAAATCAATTGAATAAAATCAAAATTAATTTATTTCAGATAAAATAAGATCCATATTATTAAAATACATTGATTGATTGATAAATAATAATAATAATATGTCATTAAATACAATAAATACAAACTACACATATGGTTTCGTTAAGGTGCTAACTCGATCGAGCCACCGGACACCAGTTCCAAACCCGGTCGAAGGATCAGAAAAAGGTGGATCGCAAGGGTGCTAATTTTAAATCACGCACGAATGAACCAGAAAATGGTGGGGCCATAGGCTGCCCCTTCGATTCCGACTTGGAGGAATCAGAAATGGTGTGGCCAATAATCCCGATACTAATCCGGGTCGAAGAATCAGACAATGGTGACGCTAATAGTTCCTGGGTTCGAATCCGGAAATTGATGGTCAATAAATGGTTGGGGTGACTATGTTGTCTTTCGTATTCGGATCGGAGGAACCAGTGCATGATGGAGTTAAGGTTCCGGGTTCGATTCCCAGGTCAGACTAAATCAATCATGCGAGATTTTACAATATGTGAAATGTATGCATGGTTCTCTATAACCAAAACAATATAGCAGAAGTGGCACGTGGTCGGGTTATTGGCATTGCACTTGTTAGGACCCAATTTACTATATCTATCCGGCAAGGGTAGGAGCGTGAGCTGTTGTAGGGAAGGAGCGGCAATAAAAGAGAAAGGAGATTTCCTTACGCTAGGAAAGAAATGAGATGTACTTACTTGGGCGTTGATCTTTTGACGGCCTATTACTCAGACCTGAAGTTGATGGTGCTACGCTGCAGATGCGGTGGTGCGCGACGATTCAGCACTATGCAACGTGGTCACTGTTAGGTTGTTCTGTGACGCGACTACGTCAGAGGTGCAATCAGATCTTGCGTTGGTCTTCAACTGCTCGGCGCGGCGGCAGCACGTCAACAACTCTCGTTGGCCAGTGGCGTGATCTCGACCTTTCACTTTTCGGCCAGCGCGTCTTATTGTTCGCACAAAGTGACGCCACCATATCTGACGTTCTATTGTACATGCCTGTACAGGAAGGAGGCGGAGTTATGGGGAAAGAAATACTTCCAGCTAATTTAGTCTACAATATATGCGTTTTTGGCGCAAGCAACATAATTATAATTTAGTACCTTCTCACTCCAACGGATGGAATTACAGCGGAGCTTCTGAAAGCGGGTGGAAAACCGATACTTGAAGTCCTTCAGAAGCTCTAAAGAAGCACTACTCCGGAGGCATGGACCAGAAGTGCAGTGGTTTTGTTCTTCAAGTAAGGCGAAAATGCTCACTTGAAGTAATACAGAGCGATTTCCCTTCCGAGCCGTGAAAACGTGCTGTTTGCGAGAGTCATTACGGATCGTCTTGCACGCAGAATTAATAAATTCTAGCCACCCGAACAAATTGGTTTCCGAAAAGGCTTTAGTACTATAGACCACATACATACCCTTCGGCAATTTGTACAGAAGACTGCGGAGTACAATATGAGCTATGTCTTGCATATGTAGACTAAAGGATTAAGTACCATACATACATAATCTAAGGTAAATTATGATAATGAACATGTTTTTCCTAGCAATTTCGGAGGAGAAGATAACGCAATATGTTTTCTATCATTTTCAGGATAGTATTGGTGCTAACCCGCACCTTGCGCATTAGTGATGCACACCGCTTGTGTATGGTCGCGTTTTATACGTGGTAGAGCCATGCTGCAGTTATATTAGAAGTATAGTTGTAGCACGAATGTGTCGGCTCGACCGGGGAAGGACGCACGCTTTTACAGAATACCAGCGTGAAATAGTAGCTTAATGCTGCTGTGTTTCGTTTGGTGAGTGTAGAGAACCGGCGTCCCTTTTTAATGAAAACGAGGCATTACATCTCAGTCCTCATGGGTGACAACGCATCTGCATTTTGATTCATAATCAAGGATAGACGTAGATACTATGGGCCACAGCAACCACTTACCATCAGGTGGACTGTGTGCTCGTTTGTCACCCTATCCTATAAAAAAACAGGCACTGCGCGCCTCCGCAAACATGCTAGAGGCACCTCAAATGCGGGGTAGCCCCAAAATCATCCTGAAAGCGTTATTGTACATGATGCGGATATCGTTGCAACTTCTTTTATTATAGTCCGCTCACAGGCTGGATGTATAGAGTAATGTACAATAAGCTCTACATAGTGTAATTTTTACCTCCTATGAGCTTTGCGCAAATATGCGGGCTATCTTCTTAGCTTATCAGACATCGTTCTCCGCTCACGCTCAATGTCCATTTTCCTTGAAGTCATTAGTTATTATATGTCCTAGGTACTTAAATTGATTACCAATTATATTTATAGGCACACTATTCAGTGATACTGGCATAAATCCTAGGGACATTAGGTACCTGCCTCGAAGACCATGTATTAACTTTTCTTCATATTGAACTTTAGACCGTGTCTACTCGCATTATCATCACCAATGTGTTTAAATTTCCTTATGCTAAAGATCGATGATTTCAGCAAAACCATGTCAGCGTAACTTAGATTGTTAACACAAACGCCGTCATCATGGCAGCCGACGAAATGGCTGCCGAGAGCAACGATCAAAGCATTCGTATACGAATTGAAAAGTGTCGTAGATATTAATACGCCTTGCTTGACCCCGCATTCAAACCGATACGGATCCGAAACTTCTCCCACCCAATGTACGCTGTTAGATTGATGTGAATACCAGTAGCAGAATACGCTGATGAGTTCCTCAGATTAGTTTATGCTTCTCAGTTTATCCTATAAACTGTCATATCTGACTAAATAAAAAGCCCCAGATAAGTTGAAGAAGTAGGCGTATACGGGCGTCATGCGGTTTGTATAATATTTAACGGTATGTATAAAGCACAAAATTGCACTTTTTTAATAGCCGCGGTCAAAACCCGAACAGATTATTATTCAGCTTCACATATTCATTTAGCTTTACTTTGACAGTGGCGAGGGCCTTTAGTTATTTTTTTCGGTAAGATCATCAGTTTTATACTTCACTTCATAAAATCAGCTGGTAATTAAAAACGGCCCATGCACATCAAAAAAATAGCCAATACCCTCGCGACATGTGGCCCTGCGTACAACAGTAATACGAAATGCTTCACTGGAATTTTTCGCATTCTATGTAGTCACTTAGGCCTTTTCGTTTCATCCCACCCTCTGCCGATAATATTAGGTTGTCGTTACATTAGGTTATGGAAGTAGGGACGAGCAAAGTGGACTTACACCCGCGCAACCGTTTGTACACGATAAAAAAGTTTACGCGCAGAGGACCCTAGCTATCTCTTTTTCAGATTTTGAACTTTGTAAATTCCTGCGGAGGTGAGGTTAAAGCAGTAGAGTTTAGGTATCATGTATCGAGGCCTTAGCTAATACCCAGTACGTGGGCGGCCAGGGAGAGAGTAGACGCTCTCGAAGTGGACTGCGTCGGGACCTTAGGTGCAACAGCACGACTGATGACAAAGCAACCCTATTTAGAGTCGCTCTGCTTTTATCTGTACAAAGAAGGGGCCTAGGAAAGGTTTTTATTATTATTATTATTATTATTTATACACAAACACACTAGCAGCTAAAAAAGCTGATGCGTGTGCATCTTAATGTTTGGAGATTTTATCCAATCTGTTCCTGAAGGCGTTCAATGTAGGAGCATCAATCACATTTTGTGGTGGCTTATTCCACTCGGTGACAACACGGTTTGTTATAAAATTCTTCATGGGATTCCGCTTGGCAGTCCTATGGCAAAGTTTAAGTTGATGTCCTCTCAGACGTTTGTTGCTATTTAGTAAGTACAAATTCGGCAGAGTAGGAACATTGTAATATCCTGTCAGTATTTTGTATGTTTCAATCAGACTACCTCTCTGCCTACGGTTCTCTAGTGTTGTGAGGTTAAGCTTTCTCATTCGCTGCTCATATGTCATGTTTCGCAGTTGTTTTACCATTTTTGTGGCCCTCCTTTGAACATTCTCCAGTATTATTATATCTTTACGAAAATACGGGTCCCATATCACATATGCAAACTCCAAAAGAGGTCTTAAGTACGTTCGGTAGATCTTGTTAAATATTATAGGAGTGCGACACATAACGCTTTTTCGAATCATATACATCATGGAGTTTGCCTTTTTTACTATGTTAAGGATATGAGTTTCCCATTTGAGGTCACTGGTTATTGTAATGCCAAGGTGTTTTTGTGATTCAACAGAAGACAATGGGTGATCACCTAGATAATATGTATTTCGTGGATTATTTTTCCCTATATGTAGAACCATACACTTGTCTGCGTTCAGTGTTAGGAGCCAATCACTAGTCCAATCGTAGATGGCATTTAGATCTTGTTGTATAACTTGATGTTGCGTAATAGGGTTCCCAAAAAATTTTGTGTTATCGGCAAATAATGAGAATGGTAGCTGTAACGTGCTCTTCAAATCCGATAAATATAGGATAAATAATAATGGTCCAAGAACAGATCCCTGCGGAACTCCGCTGAGTACTTCCCTGGGTTTAGACATTGTACTTCCAACTCTCACGCAGAATGTTCTGTCTGACAGAAAATCACTTATTCAGGCCAACAATTTCCCGCGTATACCAAAGTGTTTTAATTTGCATATAAGTCGCCTTAATGGCACACGGTCAAAAGCTTTTTCATAGTCAAGATATATCACATCTGTAGGTAATCCATTGTCATGGTTTGAGACCCATTCATTAACACATTGTAACATATTTGTAATGATTGATCGCTTTGGTACAAACCCGTGCTGTTCATCTAAAATCAGTTGTTCTTGTAATAGGAATTCTCTTAATCTTTCAGTTATGATCTTTTTCATGGCTTTACAGAGGATACTTGTCAAACTTATTGGTCTGTAATTACTAGGTCTCATCTTATCGCCGTTTTTATAAATAGGTACGACTGTAGCTTTCTTCCAATCAGCGGGTAAGCGTCCACCCTCCATGGATTTGTTCATAATGCTTGATATATATTCGGCAAGCAATGATGAGCACCGCTTTAGTAATATAGATGGTATTCCATCAGGACCAGTAGCAGTAGCATCATCAAAGGTTAACAAGGTCTTTAGTACGATTTTGGTTGTAAATTTTACGTCATCAATTGAGTTTGTTACCATTGGCATGTTTATGGAGGAATTGGTCCATCTGGTTCTCTTACATAGCTATTAACGAACTGATCGGCAAACAGCTCCGCGATTTTATGTGGTTCCTCTACAAGTTCTTGTGACTCGGTTTTAAGCATGTTAGGAATGGTGAGTTTAGAATTAAGTTGTCTTCTAATGTATCCGTAGAAAGCTTTCGGTCCAGAGTCTATAACATTTGTTTCAAATTGAGCTCTTCTATATTTCAACAGTTTAATAATTTTATGATTAATATTTCTAAATTTTCGGTACGAATCTTCTGTTTTATTAATAATATATATTCCATAACTCTTTTTTCCGTTTTGTTATATCCAAAATTTCCTTATTTATCCATGGTTTATTATTTGATTTATTTATTCTCTGTGATTTTTTTTACACAATTTTCAAGTGATGTATGTATTTGATTTTTAAATGATAGCCACATTTTATCTACTTGGTTTCCAATTATGTTAAAGTTTTCTGCTAAATCTTTGTTAATTTTGTTATAGTCAGCTTTATAAAAATCAAAAATCTTTATTATAGGCACTTTACTATCGTTATTAATTATCTGCATAGAAGCCAGTATGACCAAATGATCACTCTTTCCAATGGGCGGAAGATACTTAATATCAGTTATTAAAGTTTCATCATTACACAGTATAAGATCTAGTAGGGATTCTGCATTATTACGTTTCCTTGTGATGTGTGTTACAAGCTGATTGAGATTACTGTTTGAATACATTGCTACAAAGCTTTCGCATAGCTTGTTATGTCCGGTTAAATTATCGAGAGGCCATTTTATATTTGGTAAGTTGAAAACACCTGCAATAATCACTGTCTGCTTTGAGGCTACCTTTTCTATGGTGTTAAGTAATATTTCATCAGCACTTGTTAAAACATTTGAGGGAGGACGATACACACAAGCTAAAAGTAAATCTAAATATCCATAGTGTATATCTAGCCATAATGCCTCAACCAAAGAATTATAATATATTTTATTCACTTTTGATATAACAGGTACATTGTTAACGTCATGTGCAACATACATTGCTACTCCTCCCCCTTTTCTTTCTCTTCTGTCCAACCGGAAGAGCGTATATCCGTTTATATTTATAAGGCTGTCATCAATTCCAGAATGTAAATGAGTTTCTGATATCAAAATAAAAGCAGGTTTATGTGTATTAACTTCAAGAAGAAATAAATCAAATTTTGCCATAATGGAAGCCAAATTCGTGTATAGTATGCGGAGTTCTGTGATATTATGACGTGCTAGTTTTTTTGTAGTTGTTATAATCTTTGGTATGTTATTGATATATTTGATCGTAAGATTTTGCTCACCTTTTTCGGTTCTAGCCGCTAGTTCTCCACGAAGTCTCCTAAGTTGATCTCTTTGATATGGTGTCATATCAGCCTTTACTTTAACAGAGTTTGGCAGCTTACCTTTATTTTTCAGAACATTTATAGCATTATGTTTATTGGCCAGGACTACCTTGATAGGACGCGGCTTTTCAATTTTGGATACAGGTTTACCCAAACGGATGACAGTGAGAATTTCCGGTTCTGGAGTTGCCAGTGAGGTTATAGTTTTAGAAACCTGGTCTTTATCATGACTTTTTCTTTCTTCTGGTGAATTTGCTGTAGATTCAGGTATTCCAAACACAATAAGATTACGACTACGATTTTTTCTTTCCTGAATTTCATTTATCACTGTGTCCAAATTCACTACGTTTATATGGTTTTTCCTTAACTCTTGAACCTGCTGTTGAAGTTCTGTTACAAGTCTGCGAAGATCTGGAATCTGCCTTAGCCCCTCCTCGCAGTCATCACATAGGTACGACAATTTGGGTGTTTGGAGTGCAACAACACGCAATTCTGTTGCACTTAGTCCACTGCATTTAGTATATATTACTCTTTTGCAGCCTTTGCAATTGATCTTTGGCATCTTATCATCAATACGACTGTTACACTTGAAACACTGTACCATTTTTATTTATTGCCCCCAAATGGTAGTATGATTTAGGTAGTCTATTTTTCTTTTTGTGACAACCCGGTATTGTCTATGGTCACTTTTTGACAGCTGACAATGTCAAATTTTACGAGGGTAGTAAAAGAAAATTTTAATAAATGGATTCAATCAAATGTAAAACACTATTTAAACATAAAAATAAACTCAATTCAAAGTCACAGTTTTACTATATTTATCAATTAACAATGTACTATATAAGTCAATCTCCAAACACAACACAAATAGCACTTTGATTGAACACTAATTCCCAGTGTTTTAATTTAATATGAACAGAACAAGAAAAACACAAGTTGTTTCAATGACAATCAAAGACCGACCCACCGGAAAGGTGGTTCAAACATAGTCAACAACTTTGTATAGCCACCTGAAATATACGAACTTTATTGGACAGTGATGGAAATTTGTATCCAGAGAGAAAAACTACTAGAGCGGACTTTCGGCTTGTGAAATAACGGGTTATAGCGCAGGTTTTGCTATTCGCAATAGTTTGGCTAAAGATTTAAATGAATTACGATATGGCACTAATAACCGCCTCGTTACCAAACACTTCTGCGTTTGCCTATCGTACATTGTAAGAACTTTAATCTAATAAGTGCCTATGCGCCAACTCTACCATCACCGGGTGAGGCTTATACCAACAATTTCGGCAAATTCTTGAATGTGTTCAGAAACATGACAAGATCGTTTCATTAGGGAACTTAAATGCCCGTTTCGGCACCGACAATGATCTCTGGAATGGTGAACTTGGCAAACATGGAGTTGGAAAATATAACGAAAACAATTCACGTCTATTGGCTCTGGGCACCAAACAATCATGCCCACTTTCCATATATTTTAAAAACCTGACAGTGAAAGTTTATGTATAATTATAAGGTATAGTAGAAAAATGCAAGTAAGTTTAGAAAATAATGTCACAGAATCATTTTTACGATTTAAACGCTACGAAGCCCAAAAAACTTTAGGTTATGATTTGCCGTTACCTAGTAGGCAATAAAGATGTAAATGTGCTCGAACTTATTGTTGCGCGCGTCTAAGTTGACGTCATGTTGTGTCAGGGACGAGAGCGGGGGGGGAACTTTCCAGAAAATGGCATCACTAATCTTTCAACCGACAGCGCCATCTAGTATCGAAACGAAGAACTAAGCTTCTAGAAGCCCGACACTCGAACTTTCGGTGCCTTGTCGATTGTTGCGCGTATTTACTTAAATATTCTGGATGTTTCGGTGATAATGCGTATTTAAAGGCACTTCAAATAAGAGCGGGGGAAGTATTGAATTTGGCGAGATAAGCGAAGCTTCGGAGCGCAATAAAGTGAATCAGTGTGATTAATCATTAGTGTTTTAAGTTTAATTAGTGTAAAGTGAACTAAAGAGTAAATTTTGGTAATTCAATCGGCAGTTTTTATCGTTACGACAAAGCTCGTTACCTCAAACTGGGGGATGGAATTACAGCTCTCGTAGTAGCTACAAAACTTTCGCTACGTGGGTTCAAAGTGCCACCGTTCGACGGGACCTCTTCCTGGTCAGCTTACAAAATCCAGTTTGAAGCCGTTATGAAGTCGAACGGCTGGAATAAAAGTCAGGCCATGACTGCTCTCACACTAGGCCTGCGCGATCAGGCCTTAGCTGTTCTGGAAGCTCTCGGTGAGGACATGACTTATGAGCAGCTCCTTGAGGCATTGGAGAGATATGGCGACGCTCACCTGGAACACGTCTTTCGCGCGCAGCTTAAAGATCGCGTGCAGCGCATTAACGAAAACCTGCAGCAGTGGGCTCTAGAGGTGGAGAAGCTGGTGCGAAAAGAATATCGGTCTATACCTGCACTCATTGAAGGGAACCTGGTGCAGACATTCATCGACGGCATCCGCGACCTTGAAGTCAGAGCTGCTGTGAGGCTCGGGCACCACGAGACGCTTAAGGACGCCTTGGCCCATTCACTGGAAGTAGAAGCCGTGCAGCAGGATCATCGTTCCCATCGCGTCAAGGAGGTTGCAGCAGCTACAGTTCGCGACCGCAACAAAGGATACAGCCCTAGGTGCTATGGCTGTGGGAAAAGGGGCCATCTTTTAATTTTGGTAATTCTATCGGCAATTTTTATTGTCACGAACCTCAAGCTCGAAAAATTATTATTAAAGCTTGAAATTAAGATAAAAATATTTATTCAGCTATGGTCTTAAACGCTTTTTTTACTTGGCTAGCTAGCAATGACTTAGGGGCACTTGGTTTCAATGAATTCACAAAGTAAAAAAGACGTTTTAGATGATTGTCAGTATAAATTGAGTGTCGAGCATTATCTACTGTTTCTCCAGCACATATAAGTACTTACTAACTTCATTTTTGAAAAAAAAAAGAAAGATAGTTTCTATATCTCTTAAACTCCTAAGATACCGTGGACATGTTGACAGGTCCAAGTTTTGTGACCGCTAAGTACCGAGGACATGTATACATGTCCGCATTACGTGCTGCTATTTTCGTCATTAATTGATATAAAAATACAGTATATTTTCGATTGAACACTATTTCATTCGATTTTGAACGAACTAAAGAATATTCTGTAGCATTATATTCATTCGGTTACATAGACATCATCAAATATAACAGCCATTCGCTTTTGCGTGCCGGTGAGGTTGGTTACGTAATCGTTGAAGTTTTGTGATTGTGATTTTAGTTGGATTTTCTTTCAAAAAAACTGTAAGCAATGTTATTTATCTTTACTACGTAATGTTTTTGAATGATTTAAGTTACAACAACAGTAACTTTATATGTTTCAATTGATAAAAAAGTAGAAATAAAAAATCTCTACGCGAACAATTCGTAACGGTCAAGATTTCTAATAAGATTCTATTAAGATAATAATAGTATATTTCTTATTGGAATACCATAGTAAATACTTTTACTAGTAATTGCTAAATGTTATATCTATATGATTGTATAAGAAAAATAAAGAAAGACGATATAAAATATATACACAAAAAGGTTTTGAAAATGAGTTTAGTAAGCGCGCGCAAACTGTCTATTGTCGAATTTTTAGCAAATGTTTGCAAGTGAAAAAAGTAGAATTATTATAATTATTACATGCATAATTTCGGTTTATTTAGGAAGAATATGTTGTATTGATTGTAAGGACATAAAATTAAAATAAAAACTTACGATATTTCATTCATAATATAAAATTTATCGTCAGTAAGTACACTTTATCAAGATCCGTTAGAAACAAAGAGCTGTACAAAATAACATAAACATTTATATGTTATGGTTATTGTTTCTACTTATCGAAAATCTTATCGGCTTTAAATAACTGTAACTAAAACCTCTTTAAACATAAATGAAAGGTCGTGAGAAACATAAATATTTAAAACAAGTGCCGCCAGCTGAGGTGACGACGGACGCCTCGGTACAAAGCTGTTTTTTGTTATGGCGGGCGCAGTGAGTGATAGGTTAAAAGTCTAACTTATTTCTTGTATTGTCACAATGATCACTTATCAACCAAACACATTTCATTGGCTTACGGTACATACTTACTTAAATACCTGATGAACAAAATAGGTAAAGAAATAAAACACTATGTTAAAATGGAATGGTTTATTTATTATCAACGAAGGACTGTACCGATACCAATTGCAGAACTGTCAAATGTAAAAAAAATCCGTTTCTTTCGTGCGCCCTTAATGACATACTGAATTATTGATTCATTAAATTATTATTTTATTTTTATTTATATGCACCATACAAAGACTAATAAAGAAAAACTTACTGATAAAATTAAACATAAAATAATATATAAAACTCAGAAACAGAGTTGAATAAAGTAAAGTAGCAGTGTGTAAAATGGAACGCCCTAGAAAAAGGGTAGTTGAGATGCGTTCAAAATATAGTAATTCGTTTTACCCTTGACGTGGAATAAGCTTAAGGAAATATTAAAAAATATTTTTCCTTGCATTTTTTTTAACATTGTGATAAGCATAATTAATTTACAATTAAATTAACTGAATTTTAAGATTTGTTTCATGTCTATACATAGTCAGGTGAAAAATGGGCATAGCTTTTTGATCTTGTTATCACTAGTACGTTTTAGTCCTGCCGATGAATATAAAACCTCGTTAATGCATTCTAAATCTGGGCACTGGCATCTTTTTGACTTCATCATTGTACGCCGTTAAAACTTACGCGACATTCTTATAGCGAGAAAGAAGCGTGGATTGCTGGTTTGGATTGACCTTCGTCTCATCAGATCAATGACGCAACTTAAACTTAAAGCTCCACGACGAGCATGTTTAAAATGCCACCTAAGTTGGCCTTTTCGAGACTTATTACCTCATAAGATTTAGATAATATGCCAGAATCAAAATTTGCTGATAGTGTTCCGCAAACTGATTATTCCACTGCAGACGACGAATGGCGATCATTTGCAAAGAACCTTCATGTCTGTGCCTTGAATACTATTGGCAAATCATAAAAAAGGAAACCAAGAGTGGTTTGATGTATCAGACAACAACACTAGAATGCTTGTGAAAAAGTCAACACTACTGCTGATATTTATTCGTAGATGACCCGTAAACTATCGAAGCATCTGTGAATGCAGTGAAGCATCTGAAAAACTCCAAAGCACTCTGTGAAGACCAAATTTAAGCTGAAATATATAAATACAGAGGAAAACACATTTTAATTGGCTCTACAATCTTGCTCATAAGTGTGGGGAAAAGTGAGAAAGTGCGTCAGGACTAGTAGAATACGGGTATTTGTAAGTTGTAAAAAGCAAAGGGAGATGACTCCGATTGCAGCTCATGCCGAGGCATATCGCTTCCCTCCTTTGCCGGTAAGATACTCACGCACATCACTAATATCTGCCTTAGCGATCTAGCTGAACAATATATCTCAGAGAGCCAATGTTGTTCCGTCCTGATAGAGGAATAATTGGCGCTATTTTTGCCATAAGGCAACTCCAGGAAAAAAGCCTTGAACATCAAGGGCTCCTATACATGTGCTTTGTTGATGTGGAGAAAACATTTGATAGAATTCCACGCGAGAAACTTTTGCTAGTCGTTTAAAAATTTGGATATCCAAAAAAGTTCCTCAACCTTATCCTCCAACTCTATTTTGGTATAAAAGCGCAGGTTCAGCACGAAAACTAATTTTCTGAGGAAATAAAAATTACACGTGAAATAAAGCAAGGATGTACCAACGCCCTTTGTAAATATTTTATTTCTTAATTTTATTTGTTGTGAGTCAAAATAATTTTTTTGTTGTGAAAATCCGTCAAATAAGTTTTATTACAGATTTAAATTAGGTAATGATTAATTTTAATTGACATTACGCATACGTACCGATTGTAAGTACACCATCGCGTCGCCCTTCATATCCCATTCAATGGTGTAACCTAATACTACCTTCTACGAAAACGTGGCTGCGTCGACGAAGCGTGCTACGGTGTCCAGTTAAGAGGGTTTACGGAATGCAAGCAGAGAATCTTTATTTTTTGTTCTCAATGTATTTTTCTTCAATCTTCATGAATTTCTAGATATACTAATATAATATTTCTCACATACAATCAAAAATACATTATTTAAATTAAATGTTACCGAGTTTTGACAGTGGTAGTCACGCGGCATCGTTGCTGTTGCACGTATGGGGCAGCTCAAACGGGGATGGTAACACGACCTCACAGAAGACCGGCGTGAAGTATAATTTGCTTCTGCATTTCATCTGGTGAGTGTAGGTGGCCGGACGCTCAATTCCCTCCCCCCCCCCAGTAAACATGGTAGTGGAGTAAAATATAAAACAATCTCAGGAGGTTTCCAGCGACCCTGGTGACGGATAATCCCTCGCTGAGTATCCACGCCCAAACTCCCCTACTCTTCCTGATGCTCAGGATGCCCCTCACATTCTGGGAGAAGGGAAGGTGGGGGGCAAAATTCCACTCGAGACTAAACCTGCTAGGGGCAAACGGAGCTCAGCTTGACTCACTGGCACTGCGAAGAGATGTTGGATTTCTTTGCGTATTTTGTCGCATCTATCACGGGGATTGTTGTGACGATTTTTTCGGACTAATTTCAGCCGTACAATTTCACCATCGCAACTCGTGACAAATCTCGTGATACTATCTATACCATCTGGATGACTGGCAGTCCACCACCGTGCGATTTAAAAGAAGTTTTCTTCCTCACACAATTTTGTTGTGAAATCAACTACTACCAGATATTTTTCCGGACCAATACGACTTAGCTACTTTTAAGAAAAGAGCCTACTACTTCTTGAAAGGCTAGCAACGCATCTTCAATTCCCCTGGTTTTGCAATTGTTCATGGGCGGCGTTAATCACTTTACCATCAGGTGTGTCGTTTGCTTGTTTGCCTATCCTGTCCTATAACAAAAAAGGTATTAATTCAATTTTCATTCTAAATTCTGTGGGTAGATTATATAAGCAAATATATTTGCAATAAAAAGGTAAAATAAAAAAAATAAGTAACATGCCTTAACATGTCTAACATTACAAGGATAAACATAAATTACATTGAGTCAGCGAACGCGTTGAAGCCCTAATTGATGTTGATCTAAAAATGAAAAGATCTATAACTCTTGACGGTTAACATCCTTATAGTGCTGCTTGTCGTTACTACTACTCTACACATATGAATTAAGAAATCTTGTTCAGTTTCATCAAGTATGAAGAAGAGCCTTTGATTGACAAAGCCTGCCTGAAACATAGTCACGCCTGTCTGTTAAGATAAGGCTGGGTTGTAACACTAGCCTTTCTGACCCCAGCAGCAGATCAAATTTATCAATATGACTCAGAAATGGTTTACTTTTTTTCCTGACGAGAGGTATTCTCATCTCATCGCATAGGATGGAAAGACCTCTCCCATCAAAATTGACCATCACGCACCTATATTGGGCTCACCAAGCTTATTTGTGGCGAACATTTCGAGCCAGCCACTCACTCGTTCAATATTTGAATGACTTAGTGAACTGCAAAGCGTAGGAACTCTATTTTATTTGATTTTAGCAATTAATATTTATGATGTTACTAGATCAAAGTCATTACGAACAATGCTCAGGTTTCTTTTTTAATACGGTCATAAACCCGAAATAAAATGATGAAACTTGAAATCATAACTGTAAAAAATATGCATATAACTTCTAAAACCCCTAATCAAATAAAAAGTTAGCAACTCTCCCCTCTTGCTTATCAAACGGTCAAAGTCGTTCAAAGCTCAGAGTTATTCAGTCAAGAGCTATTATGCTCTTGGGAATAAACTTACACTCATTTACATACATTGCCCTTCCACTTTGGTTTTTTTACAATGGAAATTAAAATAAAAAGTAAGTTCCACTAATTCCCATGTATTTAGAACTGTTGTCTTTAAGTTTTTTTTTATACTGTTAATTCGTAAACACAGAAAAGGTTAAAAAAAGATTATCAGTGCCTCATTATTTAGGTAGGCGTGAAGGACAAATAACAGGATAGTATACAGAGCTAATTTTAAGTTTTACTCAGACGTTTTGTTGTCAAAATTTGTGTGAATTATTTGTGACACAATGTCATTTGTGTTAATAATACGCAGATTATGGAATGTAGTATGTAGAACTTAATCTCAAGATGGTATTTAATACCGGTCTAATAATATATAACCCATTGTTGAAGAGTACATGATCTTCCTAATATGTAATTATTTTACTTTGTTTTGTGTTTGTGTTATTTTTTTTTTGTAGAATAATATGACAAACGAGCATACAATCGACATGATGGTAAGTGAATACTGGGGTACTACGTAAATAATTGTTTATTATTATTATTATACTATTTTTATTTATTTTTCCTCTGATTATTGTTTTTGTAATGGTTTAAAATTTTAATGCATTAAATTTTTATTTTTATTATTTGTTTCTTGAACAGTAATATATTAAAGTGTTAACGTTTATTTTGTTTACTGCGCTAACATATACTGTATAAATATTTTATTGTTTTTGACGATGCATATTTTTCCATTTTTCATAAATGATAATCATCATTCGAGACCACTATAATAAATATCAACGCAAGATTTTAGCATGTTAATAACTCTCTCACAGTTGTTGTGAAGCGCGAGGCCGGACGGAGGAGTCGACGCGACACACACTGGATCTAAAATCGCGTTTTGAAGACACAGACCCCTAAAATTTTAAGTGTCATTTTTAAGCCTGAAATGGCTTCTGTGTATTATAACTATGGTCAAAAATGTCACAAGAGGTAATGGTTTAAAAAGTGATGCCTTATACTTTTTTAATGAAAAAAAAAAATGAAATAAATGTATGGAGCAAATACGAAAAATCAGTATATCCCTGGAATCGCGTCAGTCCCATCATACCCTAATATACATCACTAACTCACATGATGTTAATTATTTTACTACGTAGGCCTTGGATTTGAACAGAATTTTCCCATCGTCACCATATTTTTTTGACTATTTTAGTGAGAAAAAAAAGTACTCCGCTGTGTTATTCTTAGTGAAAGTTGATAATAATATAATAAAAATGAAGAAAAAAGTATTTGGACTTATTTTTAGAGAAACTGACGAACAAAGTGAAATATAATGTAATGTTTCTTTGTCTGGTTCCAAAAACATTTTATCAACCTTCCTATTTTCTATAATTGGAAACAAATCTACAGTGCCCCAAAAACATAACGCTATGCAAGTAGATTTAACCTATAAATAAAATGTACTTTCAACAGTAAAATTATTAAAGACATGACATTACTTAATTCGTACATTTCATTACAGTGGACACCTTGAGTACCACTTTAACGATTGTTCGGTAATATAGCTGAATATTCGGCCGAGTACAAATATTCGGTAAAGCTGCCGAATACGCCGAATGCCGAATATGAACCGAATATTCAGCCCAGAAACAGAAACAGAAACTTTTTTATTCAATGTAGATTATAACAATACTTATTGAAAGTCACTTTTTTCATTTACCACTGGTTCGCAAAAAAAAACTTTTTTCTTGGGAGAACCAGCAAGAAACCCAGCGGGACTATTTTTTTTCCAATAATAGCTTACAATCACGTTTACAATTAACAACACAAGACAAATTAGAAATAGCTTGGTAGCGATCACCCTTCCCAGAGTTATTATCATCCATTAATTCCTTAATATTATAATAACCCTTTTTATACAAACTTAGTTTAATAACATTTTTGAAATTTGTGTATGACAAATTTTGTATATTTTCTGGGATTTTGTTGTAAAAGCATATACATCGCCCCAGGAATGAATTACTGACTCGGTGGAGTCGAGTAATTGGTACTACTAGCTTGTGTCTGTTCCTAGTATTTATATAATGAATTACACTTATTTTAGCAAAACCACTTTTATTTTTTATATGTACATTACATTTTCATATAAATGTATTTTCATCAGTCATTAGTGTAAGTCGCGTGTCCCCATAGCAAAATACCATAAGACATAATGCTATGGAAATAACTAAAGTAAACTATTCTAGCTGTTTCAACACTGGTAAGAGTTCTAATATTTTTTACAGCATATACTGCAGAACTAAGTCTGTTAGCTAGTTTTGATATATGGGGGAGCCATTGAAGCTTTGCGTCTAGTGTAATTCCAAGAAAAATGGTGTAATCAACAAGACTCAGTTCCTCCCCATTTAAAATTATATTAACATTAACATGTTTAACATTAGAAGTTACGAATTTCATACATTTAGTTTTAGTTCCATTTAACCATAGATACATAACGTTATTTGATACCCCTGACACCATAACGTGAGATCAATATGATTCACAACTGTTTTTGACCCGATTACGCTATCTTTATTTAATATAGTAATTTATTTTATAGAATAATATTTTTACACCAGTCTAAGAAATGAAATAAAAATAACTATTAATTAGTATTATTTTTCTTTTACTTAAAAACAAACAAAAACTAAAGTGCTTTGAAATAATGAAACTTAAAACGAGTAATTATTTTTCTTTGGGTAAAGATCACTTATCTTCTACAATTAAAAAAATTATAAAAATAAATAAAAATAAAACATTAAAAATATCAAAATATTAACAGATCAGTCTCAAAATAGGAACTACATACTGTCTAAACAAGTCAATACTTTATGCTCTCCACAGACAGGTTTTTTACATTTCTTGCACTCTGCCTGCGTCTTTCTTCTTAGTTTCCACGGACAGAAGGTACAGTATTTCCTTCTCTTTGCAGCAGGTTCATCATCACCTGGTAAGTTCGTGGCAGAGGAATTCGGTAATATACTTTGTATATTTTCGCGTAATTTTCGACTCAGATTAAGAGTATCTGGGCAAGCCTTTTCTCCATCCATGGCTTTGCTAAATCTGTGCTCAATTGTTTCATAAATGCCCATCTATTTAGGGGTTTTTTCCTTTTTGGAAAGCATGTTGTGGCAGTAAATGATGTAGCTGTTGATAAAAGCCATATTCATCATGCCGTAGAACAACGCCATGGGCCATCTATTTGTCGTCCTACTGCATGTCATCTGCGAGAACATTTGGTCGAACGAATCAACTCCTCCCTTTGTTTGATTGTAAAATTCAATCATATCTGGTTTTCCGGAGCTAGATTTAATGAAACAGTCCTCATCACAGGACGACAGTAAATAAACCATCTTTGAAGGTTTGGGTTTATAAGACAGTAAAGTCAGCGGGCTATCGTAGCAAAACATAGAGGTTCCGACAGCCCGGGATCTAGTGTTTTTCAGCTCTTTCGGTATTTCCCTTTTATTCGGGCGAATTGTACCGACTATAGATAATTTATAAGGCTCCTGGAGTAAAGATTTAGCCAGAGGTACGGATGTGAACCAGTTATCACAGGTAATATTCCTACACGATCCATGGATAGTTTTAGATAACTCCTTCATATAGTACTCTCCAAGAGGAAGTCCATTTGCTTCTGTTCCTTTATCTAAATATGGAATTGCATCAAACATGTATTTTGTCGAACTATCACAGATCATAGGTATTTTCAGACCATATTTATTGGGCTTATTTGGTAAATACATATGAAAGGGACACCTTCCTCTAAATCCCAATAATTGTTCGTCGACATCACGTGAGATCCCGAAGTATAGTTTATTCTACACTGGGTAATAAACAAATTCCATATTTTTTTTGATAGGATCAAAAAACATCTAGAGAACGATTAGTAGGACGTACGGATTTATCGTCAAATAGGAGGGATGCTAAAAGGAACACGAAACGATCTCTACCCATAAACGATACGTAGCGTGTGCCAGAGAATGAAGTGTCAAACAATTCAACAGTCGTTAAATGGTTATCCTTAATTGAGGCTGTCAATGTTAGAATTCCAATGAAGGCTCTAATCTCGTCAAAAGTAATGACTCTGAAGGTAGCAGATAAATCGTTAAGATTAGGTTTCTAACGAATCTCTCTAGACTATTTCTACTAGACTATTTTTATGAAGAAGCTTAGCATGTAAAATCTATAATAAATTCTTTATTTCGTGTTCTAAATAAAAGTCAGGTTTTACTTCATTACAAAAAATATTTTATTGTATTTTGATAAAAAAACATACCAAGCGAATGTATGCAGCGTGAAAATCACAATTATTTCAATATATATTACCCGAAATTATTTAAGTAAAAAGATAAATTATATTTACACAAAAACTTTCATTGCAATTTTGTAATAAAATACTATACTAAAACACTAGAAAAATCCAAAACCAACACTATAATATTCCCGCGAAAATGGCGTATGAAATGAACGTAGATTATAAATAAATATTCATAGGATAACATTTTTTTTGCACTAGAGGATAGAATATTTCAAATTGATTGTATAAAGCGAAACTTGTTCGTAGAAAAGTAGTCTCTATATGTAAGTTTTTATGGGCTCTATATATTAGTTTTATTTCTTCATGCTTAGGCCTCTATTATAATGAGGTTGGTCCCTACCATAATATGGTATTTATTATATTTAATTATATACATACGTGCCGATTATAGAGCCTTCTCGTTTATTTTTTTTATTTATTCAACAAAGTAACATTTTTAATTACTAAAACAATTTCTTCCTGCCATTAAACGTCTATTGTTTGTCTTGGCACTGCACAGTTTGCTCTTATATATTAATTTACTTAAGTTTATTATTTAAATGACATCGAAATTAACTTTTACTTAAACTAAATATGAGATACTATGTAACAATTATTGTGCTACAAAATATTAAAAAATTTTGGCATTAACATTTTATATAAAATATATAATATGTATTTCTTAAACTATAATTTTTTTGGAGAAGGTAGTTTTTTCGTATTGTTTACCTGGAATAGTTAAGTAAAAATGTGGTTGTTGTCTTCAATTGTTCGCTTATCCGATATACTGTACTATCTTATTTATGCGCGTACACACGAATTGTATTTTTAAGGAATGATTTTTTAACATATTTTTTTTGTTAAAAACTTCTAACAATTATAAGGTACGTTTAAGACTATTTAGTACGTAAGTTTAAAAATGTAGGTATCTATCTTAACAAATAGATGGTAATCAAACACAAGTCTATTCTCAAATAAAAATGCAATAAACTTGTTAATTTTATAGTAACTACGTTCACGCTTGCGCATATAAAACCGCAGAATTTCACCAGCTTTATTATCAAAATAATAATTGACAACCCTACCCTAAGTTTTCCTTGATTTTTTTCCAACTCAAACTCGTTTTAGAAGATCAAAACATAGAGATAAGGATAGGAGACTGTTTTTTATTTAATATGGTTCATCAAATCCGTAAAAATAGTTTAAAATACTCACATAATAAAATTTTGAAGTGCAGGTAAAATATCTGCGACCAACATTTGCACAATTCTGACGTTCACAGATGTTTCACAACTTTTTGCCGAAACCAAAAGTAAGCGCTGGCATGCGACAAAAATTGTACCATAAATAAAATAAAGTCTCTAGCTCGAGAGGAGAGGAGCCGAGGTAGCTCAGATGGTTAGCGCTTGCTGAAAATTTCACAGTGCGCGAGCAAACCGGGTTCGATCCCCGCCGGCACCAATGAAATTGTAATTGCAATTTTAAGTGTTGATTTACCACGTGCTCAGCAGTAAACGAAAACATTGTGAGAAAACCTGCATGTCTGAGAAATAAGAAAAAAATATTTCGAAGACATGCGAAGTTCGCCAACACTCATTGGGGCAGCGCGGTGGACAATTGCTTGCCCTAGGAGTGGGACGTATATAGGCTATAACTTTAACTTTAACTATAGCTCGAATAAATGATCGGTTTAGGCAAAGTAAGGCTGGGTAAGTCAAATTAGGGCATTTTACATTACTTACTTAGATATCTGTTACCTTATCACAAGCACAAGTGTGTACCTAATCAAAATACCAACAAAAGTATTTTGATTAGGTAAGTACACATCTGTGCACCATAATATCTACAAACCAAAAAAATAAATAAACAAACCTTTTCATCTTCAACCATTTCAGTTGAACCAAGACAGGTATACTGTAATTCTATGGTTTCTTGACTTAAGTCGTTTACTGCCTTATCGTGATTGTTTGTATTTAGCCTGTAATAAAGAATAAATTATATTAGATCTTGCATGAAAACAAAACGGAATTACTTGTAATAAATCATTTAGATACATATTTTAGCTATGTATATGAAAAGGTCCATATTATGTATTGTATGATAACCACAAAAATATCACATCAAATTTCATAAATTCTGATTATAATTTCATAACTCTATGGACTCAAAAGTGCGCCCGACTTACCCATTATCATTTTCAATTATTGGTAAACTTGAATAATTATTTTTGTAGTCAAATTTATTCATGCATTCAGGTATTTTTCTTCTCCTCCTAAAATAAAAATATAATATGTAATAACAGGTAGAAATTTAACGGAATAAAAGTAAGTGAACTTTTCATAATACATCAAATTACTTACAAATTACAGAATTTCATTCATATTTAGAGCATTTTGACGTCGTTCACGTTTATTCTTCTTGAATTTGGGCATTTGCACTAATCAATCCACAAAATTATATTTTGATAATAACACAATCGTAGCGTCTTTTTGTAGTAAAAAACACGCAAGCGCATCGGTTGGTAGGTATTCAAATAATATTATGTTTGCGGAACGTCGACGACGACGGCGAGCGACACAGCTACCTCTTACGAACCCATGCAGCGTAATGCCGCCCGCACTCTGCGCACGCCCCTTTATCATAGAATTCACAAAATTTTTGGAATTATTTCAATTAAAACAGAAAAACGATCTTAAAAAATTAAATGAAACGTGGAGAATATAAATTTTTAAAATGTGTATCCATTAGTATAATCCTCAAATGATTAGAGCGTTGCTTTTAGCAACAGATGCATGTAATCAAGAATTTTAGTTATTTTTTTAAAAGTTGATTTTAAATGTATTTATATCACATAAAAAAAATTAGAACGTGGAATGTGATGATGAGATATCGAACATTAATAATGTGCTTTTGGATGTGGTTTATTTTTCATAACTAATGAGATAATCAGTGTGAAAGACGAACTTTCGCAACATTTTGGTCAGGGATACACCTCAACAGAGAGAGGCAATTAGCCTATAGAAAAGTTGAGAGCAATTAATAGTTAAAGAATAGAAATAGTCATGAATGCGTAAAATGCAAATTATATGTTTAAAAAACAAATAATATATTCGTCAAATGTGTGTAATTATTTTAATGAACTAAGGACTTACAGTGCTTACTAGCTATTTACTGAACTTTAGCGTATTGCTAGTTACGGAGTATAAAGCATGAACTGCAAAATTGTTTACAAAATTTTATATGTTCTAGTTGTAAGTACACTTATTTTAGTGTTTTATTCTATAAAAGCTTTAGGGAAGAATTTAAAAAGAAATAAGCGGAAATAAGCTCTTCAGAAATGAAATTGGGTGATAGTTTCCACAACTCAATTTGTGAAAATAGTGTCGCTAGTTTTTTCTAAAAACTAGAGACACTATTTGCACAAATTAAGTGTAGGTAATAGGAACGGGCCCCCAGGAAGCTTGGCTGGCAGGCAAGCTTAGTAGCTTCACAGTAGTGAGCCCAAGTAGCGTAGCTCCGACCGCTGGGTGTTCTCTGCTTGAATAGGCGTGAGGCTCCTAGTGTTTGAATTAGCACCGGCGTGGCTTGGCGAAAGATGATATAGCTGTACGGTGAGCAATTTAGTCCTAACTTGCTGCTGGTAGTAGCCCATGCAATCCAAATACTGCGATAGACGATGCAGCGTTGACCCTCTAGTGTCCTTCCTCCGTTGACTCACATACTCGCAAAAACCCGTTTTAGTATAAGTATCCTGTCACAGTCACCATTTTTTGTTCGCGATGAACAAAGGAAATAAATTGTAGAACTTCTCAAAGATTTATTTGTCTGAATTTACAGATATGCAATT
Organism: Parnassius apollo; assembly: GCA_907164705.1. Lineage (NCBI taxonomy): Eukaryota > Metazoa > Arthropoda > Insecta > Lepidoptera > Papilionidae > Parnassius > Parnassius apollo. The sequence goes on from CAJQZP010000923.1 coordinate 27,233, forward strand.
ACATTAGGAGTATTCTTTCTGTTGTGCTTGTGTCTATTTTGGTGGCTAATAAAAATGGGAATGTGAGAATGAATATGAGTGTCGGGTGTATGGATTGACCTGGTAAGAATTTGTACACATACATATTTTTATTACCATTGGATGGACGGTGGTTTGATGTTGTAATAAACCTTTCTTCTGACATATTTTTAAGCAAAAAGGACCTGTACCGTTATATATAACTTTTTGCATTAAAACAAGTTTGAAAAACAATTATACTTTTTAACGATTTATAAAAAGTGAAGTATTTTCCGTAATATGAAGTATATCAAAAATCATAGATAATTAGTAATATAACTACCTGTAAATATATAATGTGCAATTGTGCGATTCCAGGATTATGCTTATTTTTCTTCTTTGCTCTCTCTTATTTGCTCCATACGTTTATTCCATTTTTTTCGTTAAAAAGTCACAAGGCCTCAGTTTTTAAGACTAATTACCTAGTGTGACATTTTTGACCATATTTATAATAAACAAAAGCAATTTCAGGCTTAAAAAATGACACTTAAAATTATTTAGGTCTATGTCTTCGAAACGTGACTTTCTATCGACTTCGCGGCAGCAATCTATTAGAGAAAATAATAAGCGGGCGATAATTTTTAATGCGTTAAGGAACCCTGCTATTTATCAACTCTCGCCAAGCAATTTATTCTTTTTAATACATAAACTTTTCCTAGGCTTATCTGTTTTCAGTTACCAATATAAAAATATCAAGAACTATGAATACGAATACGAAAGCATCAGCGTTAATTGACAATCAGACAGACATAAAAAGAATTCATTTTTAAACTTTTGATAATATGATAACAAATTTAATCCATCAAACATAAACATAAACTCACTTTAGAAAATACTAAAATAATTTAAATGAAATTAAATTACAAATGTTGAATGAACTATATAAACTGGTCATTCGTAAATTCCGAATATATCTATATGTGATTTTATCCCCTTAAGCGCCATAAAAATACAATGCAGTCGCATGCCCCCGGCGAATCCCGAGCGGTTGCATGCGACCGCACCCACCCACAGTATTTAAAACCATTAAAACTTATATTTCAAGACTATTTTTATGAAGAAGCTTAGCAATATCAAATCTATAATAAATTCTCTATCTCGTGTTCAAGTTCAAGTTAAGTAAAAATCAGGTTTTGATTCATTACAAAAAGATTTTATTGTATTTTGATAACAAAAAAAAACACACCAAGCGAATGTATGGTGCAGCGTGAAAATCACAATTATTTCAATATATATTACCCAAAATTATTTAAGGTAAAAAGATAAATAACATTCACACAAAAACTTTCATTGCAATTTCATAATAAAACACTATACTCAAATACTAGAAAAATCCAAAAATCAACACAATAACATTCCCGCAAAAATGTCGTTCGAAATGAACGTAGATTATTGCACTAGAGGATAGGATATTTCATACTGATTGTATAACGCGAAACTTGTTCGTAGAAAAGTAGTCTATATGTAAGTTTTTATGGGTTAAAGTGCTGTGGGTGGGTGAGACCTCATGAGACCGCTAGGGGTGTGAGGGGTTAATAGATATTAGTTTTATTTCTTCCTGCTTAGGCATCTATTATAATGAGGTTGGTCCCTACCATAATATGGTATTTGTTATATTTAATTACATACATACGTGCCGATTATAGAGCCTTCTCGTTTATTTTTTTTTATTTATTCAACAAAGTAACATTTTTAATTACTTAAACAATTTCTTCGTGCCATTAAACATCTATTGTTTGTCTTGGCACTGCACAGTTTGCTCTTATATATTAATTTACTTAAGCTTATTATTTAAATGACATCGAAATTAACTTTTACTTAAACTAAATATGAGATACTATGCAACAAATATTGTGCTACAAAATATTAAAAAATTTTGGCATTAACATTTTATATAAAATCTATAATATGTATTTCTTAAACTATACTTTTTTTGGAGAAGGTAGTTTTTTCGTATTGTTTACCTGGAATAGTTAAGTAAAAATGTTGTTGTTGTCTTCAATTGTTCGCTTATCCGATATACTGTACTATCTTATTTATGCGCGTACACACGAATTGTATTTTTAAGGAATGATTTTTTAACATATTTTTTTTGGTAACACGTTTTGTTTATTTAAAATTAATAACTACTGGTCTGATTAGTGCTAATACCTACATTTTTTTTATAGAATAGGGTGACAAACGAGCACACAGTCCACCTGATGGTAAGTGGTTGCAGCGGCCCATAGACATCTACATCTATCCTCCATTAAAAATCAAAATGCAGATGCGTTGTCACCCTTGAGGACTGAGATGGAATGCCTCGTTTCCAGTAAAAAGGGTCTCCGGTTCTCTACACTCACCATACGAAATACAGCAGCATTAAGCTACTATTTCACGCTGGTATTCTGTGAGAGCGTGGTCCTTCCCCGGTCGAGCCGACCCATTCGTGCTACAACTATACTACTAATATAACTGCAGCATGGCTCTACCACGTAAACTTACTTAGTATTAGTACCGTTAAATGCCCTAACTTTGCATGAATTTATAGGATTTTGTGATATTTCTTGACATACATAGAAAAAGTGACATATCACATATAAAGAAAAAATATTAATCAGAACTTTGTGAGCCTGGCAAAATAACACACTATAGTCTACTAGGTACACCTCATATTTTCTGTGAAATAAGCTTCTAAATATCCAGGCAAAATGAATGGCATTTCCTCTACTTCGCCAAGGCAAAAATATCGCTGGTTGCGCGGAAAACCATTCGCGTTTTTTATTTGACGGTAGGAACTTGTAGAATCATTATTCCTTTCCAAACAATATCATTCGTACCCTCCTATCGACACATCGGGGTGGTGGGGTGGGAGGGGAAAGAAGACGATTCTAGAACATCGCGTAATCACCCGAGCCGAGGATATATAAGACACGCGCGACCGATGCGCGAGCCTCTTCTCCCGCCGCAGTCGTCGTTGAACCAACGCTTCTCTCCTGACGCACCACTGGGGCCCCAGAAGTGTCTGTCCAGAGGAGGTTCCGGAAGTCGCCGCTATAGTGATCGACAGGAAGAAGAAACCCCGGTGAGTCAATATTCCTTAATTATACCTGCTTGCTAATAGTTTAACCCGCTCCAATCTGTGTTTTTTTCCTAGTCAAGCAGGATTCCTTTCATCGATTCGACAAGTAATAGTTTAGTTTAGGGAAGAGCGAGTGCATTGTACCGCATGCTATAGTAGTCGCTTTACGTAAGCGTAGAAGCAATCGCATATACAGTCCACTTTAGTTAATATCTCGCGTAATAGGTTTGAGGTTTGACCGGGGAACTAGATTTTCGGCAGCCTTAAACACGTGGCTCCACCATTTTATGGTCACTTCGGCAGGATCTGGATTGGTGTTTAGTGGTTATCCAACCATTTTCTGGTCGAATTATTAAATTAATTGTTTAGATAACGCACTCTAATTTATAGAATAGACTTAAATAGTGTTCGTTTAAATTAAAATTTTGATTTGTTACTCGCAAACAGAATTATTCATTTAATAGCGCTCGTATTTGGTTAAATTTAAAGCTTATTAAATAATTGAAACGGCGTGATAGCAACCGTTTGATACGCTTACCCCACAATTTTTATAAAATTATTAGGTTTAGCAAACGACGCGTAGCCTTGACTGCATCGGGCGCTCGATCTGATTACGTAATACGGCACGCCGAGTATTCATCCTACGTCGTTTATGCGTGTGAGATTAATTGTGATTAATATAACTTTATTATAATAATTTAAAATGGCAGTTAGTGGAAGTGAAATCAAAATTAAAACGCTTTATGCCAAGAGGGACATACTCTTTTCGCGTGTGCAGAATATAAGTGATTATATAAAGAACATTCATATAGAGGCAGTACGGGAGGCCTTTTTAAATGAAATCGAAACGATAGATAATTTGCGGACAGATTACGAAAGAATATTAGATCAAATTAATCATTCGGAACTACAAACCGACCCGAAATACATAGTGAACCAACCCAACCAAACCAACCGCTGCTGGCATTCGAAGATATGTTGTGTCGCGTGAAGAGAACCGCAAAATTGCTACAATCTCAAGGTGAAGCGAAGCCTGAAATGCAGGTACGCCCTCGTGACTCAATTAGGTTACCGCCAATAGATATTCCGGTATTCAATGGTGATATTAAGACGTGGCCCTTCTTCTTCAGTAGTTTTCAAAACAATATACACAACAACCCATCGTTATCGGACGCTGAAAAATTATATTACTTAATTATTAAACTTAGTGGCAGAGCACAGTCGATCTGCTCGGGTTTTACACCTACAGCAAACAATTACGTATTAATATTTGAAACGCTTAAAACTAAATATGAAGATAGGAGAATGTTAGCTTCCGAATATTTGAACCAGATATTCGATCTTAAACCTATATCATCCGCGAACATCAACGGCTTAGAGCAGTTTCTCGATAAATTTGTGGCATCGGTGGCTGCACTTAAGAATTTGAAGTTTAATGACCTCATGGACGTGGTGTTTCTCCATATAGCATTAAAGAAATTAGACTCCGACACCGTGCGTGCGTTTGAAATGGAGCATCGTAGCTCGGAGATGCCTTCCTTTCATTCATTAGCATCGTTCGTGCGAGATCAAATAAAGGTGATGCAGCGCTCACCGAACGTTAAACAGGAGATTAAAAAGGTGCGTCGACCGTAGACAGACTCAACCATCTAAAATAGCAGGGTCGTTAACTTACGTAACCGCTACGCCGACATCGCTCCAGCATACTTGTATAGTATGTAAAGATAAACACGGTAATTTATATAACTGTGCGACTTTTCGTAAATATTCACCAAGCGAACGTTATAAGTTAGTAAAAACAAACAACCTATGTTTGAACTGCTTAAGCGATAAGCATTTAGTTGCAAAATGCAATTCGAGTTCCGTATGTAGCAAGTGCGCCAGGAAACATCACACGCTATTACATTTTGAAAATAGCAACATAGCGGCGTCAAGTAAGGCGAATAAGGAATTCACCCCTACTAAGGTCAACGATTCTAGCGGTCGACCTGGTGATGTCGCTCTGTGCTCATTGGCAAATATGGGAGCACAACCTCCTTCAACCGTGTTACTGGGTACGGCGCGTATTTTGGTTAGGGATTCGCGTGGAAACAAACAAAGCGTCCGTGCACTGCTGGACAGCGGAGCCCAAAATAGCTTTATAACACGACAATGTTGTCAGCGCTTAGGCTTAGTAATAAATAGGTCACTTTCATGTCCTGTAGTTAAAGGCATCGGAGGTACTAGTAAAGCGACACAGGGATATATAAATTTAAAATTTTATTCTCGGATAGATCGTAACGTTAACTTTGATATAAATGCACTAGTAGTAGATAGGGTCACTGAACGGTTGCCAACCGTTTCGGTTGACACCTCGGCAATGATTGAATTTAAAAATTTGACTCTAGCAGACGACACTTACGCCGTTCCTGGAAACATAGACATGCTCATTGGGGCATCGCTTTTCCCTCATCTTTTGTTAAACAATAAGGTCAGGGGCAACTCCTCGCATACCGCGCCTTACGCACTGGAAACCGTATTGGGCTATGTGATCCTTGGCTCCGCCCCCATCCTAGATAGTATTTCGGCAGCCTCTTATTGTGGTATGGCTGTCGAACCGCTCGAGTCGTTAGTCCGCAAATTTTGGGAGATGGAGGAGGTGAACGTCCCACCCATAGCTAGTTCAGATGACAGGATATGCGAGGAAATTTACGTCCGCACGACCATTCGTGATCGCGACGGTAGATATAGTGTAGCGCTACCCTTTAAGGGAGATGTTTTATCTCTCGGCGATTCGCGTCAAATGGCGGAAAAACGTTTCTACAGCTTGGAGCGTAGGATGCTCGCTTCGCCCCAGTTAAAGGAAGCTTACGACGGCGTCATTAACGAATATATAAGAGAAGGTTACATATCACTTGTGGCTTCGAAATTAGATAACTACGAAGACACACCGTCGTATTTTATACCACACCACGGAGTCATTAGAGAGGACAAACTTACATCTAAATTACGTGTAGTGCTCGACGCTAGTGCTAAAACTAGCACTCACCTGTCGCTTAACGATATCCTCTATAGTGGGCAAAATTTACAGGGCAGTTTATTTGATATAATAGTCAATTTTCGTTTGTTTAGTATAGCACTATCCGCCGATATTCGCCAAATGTTTCTTTGCATAGGGGTCCGTGAATGCGACCGTAGATTCCAGCGCATTTTATATCGTTTCCACCCAATGAACCTCTAATGGTGTTAGAATTTAACCGCGTTTGTTTTGGTTTAAAGTCGAGCCCATTTCATGCGTTACGCACGGTGAGACAGCTCGCTCACGATGAAGGTCCCTCTTATCCTAAAGCTAAGAGGGCAATTGAGAGCGGATTATATATGGATGATTTTGTGTATTCGGACGATAGCGTGGAGGAGGCCACCCTAACCACCGCCGAGGTTATAAGGCTCATGAAATCGGGTCAATTCGATCTTGTGAAGTGGACTAGTAATTCGCGTCCGGTTTTAGATACAATCCCACTATCACACCGTCTTTCGGCGATAAAGGAATTCGACGATTCCGATACACACAAGGTGCTCGGTCTGTGTTGGTCACCAGAGTCCGACGTGTTTAGCCTTAAGGTAAATCCGCCCGTAGAGAAATGCACAAAGCGCACAATACTGTCATGCGTTGCTAGATTATGGGACGTCATGGGTTTCGTAGCTCCGGTGGTATTATACGCTAAGCTTTTGATTAAACAACTTTGGTTATTTGAATGCGATTGGGATGACTCGCCGCCTGACAGCATTGTTCGATTGTGGCAGCGCTTTAGAGAGGAACTTCCTTTACTAAGAGAAATTAAAATACCGCGTCATATAAATGTCGATAGAAATAGCAGCATAACGGTTGTTGGATTTGCAGACGCCAGCGAGAAGGCTTACGGGGGCGTTGTATATTTCCATGTCCAGAATAATGGTAGAAATTCGATTAGCCTCATTAGTTCTAAGTCGAGAGTCTCCCCCCCGTAAGGTTGTCTCTCTGGCGCGCTTAGAGCTTTGCGCAATATTAGTACTCACCAAGCTTATTACCACAGTTATCGGCGCATGTAGGGATAGAGTTCACATAGAAAGAATATTTGCCTTTTCCGACTCCACCGTCGCCTTATGTTGGGTTCATTCTTCACCCCACCGTTGGGATACGTTTGTCGCGAACCGAGTGGCCAAGATCCAAGACGAGTTAGAAACGCGGAACTTTTATCACGTGTCCGGTAAGGAAAACCCTGCCGATTGTCTATCCCGGGGACTCACCCCGATGCAAATAATGGACCACCCGCTTTGGTTCCATGGACCTTCTTGGGTTTACTTGGATCCCTCACAATGGCCAATAACCGATTTCGAACCTTCGTCAGTGTCACAACCGCCGGAAGAGAAGAGACACGCTCTAGTGGCGAACGTTTCGAGCGAGGTTTCTCCAATCATTGCTCTGGCGAACCGCTTGTCCTCTTGGTCGAAATTATTGCGTAGCGTAATTTACGTTTGTCGATTCGCGAAGCTTTTACCGCGACGTCCGTATGTCTTAGCATCCGATTACAACTATGCCGAGTCGCTAGTATTACGTGAACTTCAACGTGCGCACTTCTCTGAAGAAATCACAAGATTACAATCGAATAGAGCTTGTAGTCGCGCCTTTCAACGCCTTAAGCCATTTTTACAGGATGGGATTGTAAGGGTAGGTGGACGCTTGTCCAACTCGCAATTGAGTTTCGACCAACGGCACCCTATAGTTTTACCGCGTAAAGACCATATCATGAACTTATTAGTCGATTATCATCATAAATTGAACTCGCACGCTGGCCCCGATTTATTGATGTCGATCTTGCGTCAGAATTATTGGATTCTTTCTGCACGTAGTTTAATACGCAATCGGGTGCACAGATGTATAGCTTGCTTTCGGGCACGCCCCAAGCCGTCATTTCCGGAAATGGCGGAACTTAGATCTTGTAGAGTGATACAATCGGTAAAGCCCTTCACGCACACCGGGTCTGATTTTGCTGGTCCGTTTAAGGTCACGCTCACTCGCGGGCGTGGTATAAGATCCACAAAGGCTTACGTCTGCATTTTCGTATGTCTAACTACTCGAGCAGTGCATATAGAACTCGTTGGTGATCTAAGCACAGCAGCCTTTATGGGTGCATTTAAAAGATTTCTATCGCGCAGAGGCCCTGTAAGTAAATTATATTCGGATAACGGTACGAACTACGTCGGTGCAAAACGTATTCTATCGGAACTACATGAGCTCTTAGCTAGCAAGTATTATAATTCGGAGTTCGCTCACATTCTAGCCGAGAACCGCATTGAGTGGTCTCTGAACGTCCCAGCCGCGAGTCATTTTGGGGGCAATTGGGAGACTAATATTAAAAGTCTAAAGAGCCACTTATACCGAGTAATAGGAGATCAAATTTTGTCCTTCGAAGAGCTAAGTACGGTGCTCGCTCAAATTGAATGCGTAATGAATAGCCGCCCACTTTGTCGGACGTTATCTAGTGACCCCTCGGAACCGCTGGCTCTAACTCCAGCACATTTTTTGACTTTAACGCCTCTAAGGTATCTGCCCGCCGCGGATATGGATGAGAACAGACTTAGCATTTCCACACGCCACAAATTATTAGATCGGTTAGTGCAATCGTTTTGGAAACGATGGAGGATGGAATACTTGCATACTTTGCAGTCTCGGCAAAAATGGAACACAGCGACAGAGCCTTTAGCTGTAGGAACCGTAGTTGTGCTCACTAAGGAGAATACGCCGCCTCTCCACTGGCCGTTAGGAATCGTCGAGGAGGTCTTTCCCGGTTCCGACGGAGTAATTAGGATAGCTCGCGTTAAGACCACGGTTGGGTCTTACCTACGTCCTGTTATCCGTTTGTGCCCCTTGCCTCTTCCATAATTTAAATTAGCTTTCTAGATTGAAATTGTAGTTTAATTTAGGTAATCTTAGCGTTAGTTAGTTATTTGTTAGTCGATCTTAGCTCTAGTTGTTTAGTTATTTTTTTTTGAAGGAAATCCTTCAAGGGCGGGGGGAGATGGTTGCGCGGAAAACCATTCGCGTTTTTTTATTTGACGGTAGGAACTTGTAGAATCATTATTCCTTTCCAAACAACATCATTCGTACCCTCCTATCGACACATCGGGGTGGTGGGGTGGGAGGGGAAAGAAGACGATTCTAGAACATCGCGTAATCACCCGAGCCGAGGATATATAAGACACGCGCGACCGATGCGCGAGCCTCTTCTCCCGCCGCAGTCGTCGTTGAACCAACGCTTCTCTCCTGACGCACCACTGGGGCCCCAGAAGTGTCTGTCCAGAGGAGGTTCCGGAAGTCGCCGCTATAGTGATCGACAGGAAGAAGAAACCCCGGTGAGTCAATATTCCTTAATTATACCTGCTTGCTAATAGTTTAACCCGCTCCAATCTGTGTTTTTTTCCTAGTCAAGCAGGATTCCTTTCATCGATTCGACAAATAATAGTTTAGTTTAGGGAAGAGCGAGTGCATTGTACCGCATGCTACAGTAGTCGCTTTACGTAAGCGTAGAAGCAATCGCATATACAGTCCACTTTAGTTAATATCTCGCGTAATAGGTTTGAGGTTTGACCGGGGAACTAGATTTTCGGCAGCCTTAAACACGTGGCTCCACCAATCGCAGTTTAAAATGCGTTTCCAAATAAACAGGTTTCGCTCCCATGAAGTATTGGATTATTATTACTACTTATCCACGACATAAAGTGTAAAACTTTTAATTTTTTTATTAAAAAGGTAAGAAATGATATTGAACATTTAGTCATTTTTATGGGAAATCTTTTACGGTTGTCACCTTGTAATCAAATGAATATAAAACAACTCATTTGTTAAAAAGGGTCATTCCGTTTATCTATCCGAAGGTAAAATAAGTTAAATATGTTCTTTATTATTATTAGTATATTAAGTAGTATACATCTCAGGATGGACAAATGGAATAACCCGTTAAAAATTCGAATATCATCTTTTTTATTTTGTTATATTAAGTACCTAAGTAACAATTTGTATTTACGCAATAATATTATATTTATGATAACAAAATAATAAATAAATAAAGTGCATAAAAATATTCTATTCCAATTAGCAATATTTCGAATAGGATATAATAGTTTGACAACTTTGGCACGATTTTAGACTTACAAATCAACATGTTAAGATAGGTAGGTACATAATTTAACAAATTATACTTAAAAACATTTGAAAATTACGTTTATAAGCTAAAATTATTAATCAATAAAAATAAATATTATCTTCATCCTGCAATAAAACGTATTCATCAGGATTTTTCATGACAAAATAGGTATGTTGACTTTATTTAAAATGGTACGCCTTGAAATCCCGAATCGTTTTTGATTAACTGTTATTGAAACGATGATAATTTCTTAGATTTTATGAGATCAACCACTAAGTTTAGCATTTTGGTAGAATAATTCACTTACTGCCGATAATTTTTTTCATTTATTTTTGTTTTGAGAACTGGTACTTTTCTTGTTTCGAGGGACCTTTTACCTTCTAACAATTATAAGGTACGTTTAAGACTATTTAGTACATAAGTTCAAAAATGTAGATATCTATCTTAACAAATAGATGGTAATCAAACACAAGTCTATTCTCAAATAAAAATGCAATAAACTTGTTAATTTTATAGTAAGTAGTAAAACATAAACATTATATTATGTTCTAACTACGTTCACGCTTGCGCATATAAAACCGCAGAATTTCACTAGCTTTATTATCAAAATAATAATTGACAACCCTACCCTAAGTTTTCCTTGATTTTTTCCAACTCAAACTCGTTTTAGAATATAAAAACATAAAGAGAAGGATAGGAGACTATTTTTATTTAATATGGTTCATCAAATCCGTAAAAATAGTTTACAATACTCACATAATAAAATTTTGAAGTGCAGGTAAAATATCTGCGACCAACATTTGCAAAATTCTGACGTTCACAGATGTTTCACAACTTTTTGCCGAAACCAAAAGTAAGCGCTGGCATGCGACAAAAATTGTACCATAAATAAAATAAAGTCTCTAGCTCGAGAGGAGAGGAGCCGTGGTAGCTCAGATGGTTAGCGCTCGCTGAAAATTTCACAGTGCGCGAGCAAACCGGGTTCGATCCCCGCCGGCACCAATGAAATTCTAATTGCAATTTTAAGTGTTGATTTACCACGTGCTCAGCAGTAAACGAAAACATTGTGAGGAAACCTGCATGTCTGAGAAATAAGAAAAAAATATTTCGAAGACACGCGAAGTTCGCCAACACTCATTGGGGCAACGCAGTGGGCAATTGCTTGCCCTAGGAGTGGGACTTATATAGGCTATAACTTTAACTTTAACTATAGCTCGAATAAATGATCGGTTTAGGCAAAGTAAGGCTGAGTAAGTCAAATTAGGGCATTTTACAGTACTTACTTAGATATCTGTTACCTAATCACAAGCAGAAGTGTGTACCTAATCACAATACCTCAAAAAGTATTTTGATTAGGTAAGTACACATTTGTGCACCATAATATCTACAAACCAAAAAATTAAATAAACAAACCTTTTCATCTTAAACCGTTTCAGTTGAACCAAGAGAGGTAAACTGTAATTCTATGGTTTCTTGGCTTAAGTCGTTTACTGCCGTATCACGATTGTTTGTATTTAGCTTGTATTAAGGAATAAATTATATTAGATCTTGCATAAAAATAAAACGGAATTACTTGCAATAAATCATTTAGATACATATTTTAGCTATGTATTTGAAAAGGTTCATATTATTTACTATATGGTAACCATATAATAAATAATATAAAGAGCATTTTGTCGTCGTTGACGTTTTTTCTTCTTGAATTTGGGCATTTGCACTAATCAATCCACAAAATTATATTTTGACAATAACACAATCGTAGTGTCTTTTTGTAGTAAACAACACGCAAGCGAATCGGTTGGTAGGTATTCAAATAACATTATGTTTGCGGAACGTCGACGACGACGACGAGCGACACAGCTACCTCGTATGAACGCATACAGCGTAATGCCGCCCGCACTCTGCGCACGCTTCTTTATCATAGACTTCACAAAATTTTTGGAATTATTTCAATTAAAACAGAAAAACGAACTTAAAAAATTAAATAAAACGTAGAGGATATAGATTTTTAAAATATGTATCCATTAGTATAATCCTCAAATGATTAGAGCGTTGCTTTTAGTAACAGATGCATGTAATCAGGAATTTTAGTTATTTTTTTAAAAGTTGATTTTAAATGTATTTATATCACATAAAAAAAATTAGAACTTGGAATGTGATGACGAGATATCGAACATTAATAATGTGCTTTTGGATGTAGTTTATTTTTCATAACTAATGAGATAATCAGTCTGAAAGACGCACTTTCGCAACATTTTGGTCAGGGATACACCTTAACAGAGAGAGGCGATTAGCCTAAAGAAAAGTTGAGAGCAATTAATAGTTAAAGAATAGAAATAGGCATGAATGCGTAAAATGCAAATTATATGTTTAAAAACAAATAATATATTCGATAAATATGTGTAATGATTTTAATGAACTAAGGACTTACAGTGCTAGCTATTTACTGAACTTTAGCGTATTGCTAGTTACGTAGTATAAAGCATGAACTGCAAAATTGCTTACAAAATTTTATATGTTCTAGTTGTAAGTACACTTATTTTAGTGTTTTATTCTATAAAAGCTTAAGGGAATAATTACAAAGAAATAAGCGGAAATAAGCTCTTCAGAAATGAAATTGGGCGATAGTTTGCACAACTCAATTTGTGCAAATAGTGTCGCTAGTTTTTTCTAAAAACTAGAGACACTATTTGCACAAATTAAGTGGAATAAATAGGATATAAGTAATAGGAACGGGCTTCCAGGAAGCTTGGCTGGCAGGCAAGCTTATGTGAGCCCAAGTAGCGTAGCTCCGACCGCTGGGTGTTCTCTGCTTGAATAGGCGTGAGGCTCCTAGTGTTTGAATTAGCACCGGCGTGGCACGGCGAAAGATGATATAGCTGCACGGTGAGCAATTTAGTCCTAACTTGCTGCCCATGCAATCCAAATACTGCGATAGACGACGTGGCGTTTACCCTCTAGTGTCCTTCCTCCGTTGACTCACATACTCGCAAAAACCCGTTTTAGTATAAGTATCCTGTCGCGGTCACCATTTTTTGTTCGCGATGAACAAAAGAATTAAATCGTAGATATTCTCAAAGATTTATTTGTCTGAATTTACAGATATGCAATTACATTAGGAGTATTCTTTCTGTTGTGCTTGTGTCTTTTTTGGTGGCTAGTAAAAATGGGAATGTGAGAATGAATATGAGTGTCGGGTGTAGGATTGACGTGGTAAGCATTTGTGTGGTGTGATTTGTTAAATGTACGATAGTGTATGGCTCTATACAATTAACATAATATTAAGTGCCTTGCAATAAATGCAATAGGGTCGAATCTTTACTATCTGGCGTCGACAATTATTATTTTAATGAGAAGAATGTTCTAGAAAGCCATGCATTATATCTTCCTGCTATCATATACAGATCTTGCTTTTCTTATTAATAAATAAGCCTTTGGAATATTTACTGCACGTAGGTAGGTACTTCTAATGATTCGTCTTATAGAAATACCATCATTTCACAGAATACCAGCATCCAAAACCAGTATATAGCAACTGAAATATGTTTGTATGGTGAGTAATGAGAACCAACGAACCTTAGGTATCGATGCATTGCAACCTAGTTTTACTTGTAACAACACATTTTCGCACTTTGATTCTTAATCTGGAGTAATTATAGTTGTCAGTGGGTATACACTCACATTTTATAGTACAGTATTCATTTGCCATCAGATGTACTATATGCCTATATGTCATACTAACATTTTTAATAAAAATAATAGGTGTAACTATTGCCGTCCCTGACTACTACTAACGCGATCTGGCGGCATATGTTTAAACATTATACGTTACTTAAAACAGCTAATTAGTTAAAAAACATTACAAAAGGTGGCAATTTTCTTACTAAGTTAAATAAGTTCATAACAGACTTTGTTTTATAGTTACTATATTGTACAATATTATATTCTTGTCATTTTACATGTACAAATATGATTTAGCTGACATCTACGAAAATACTTGCGAAACTGAATAAGAACCTCTCCTACACAATTTTTCTTTCTTGAATTACTTCTATAGATGTCTCTTTAACTAATAAGTATCCGTTACCGTATTACGTTCTAATTTCGTTAGATGACACTATATGTGAACACTAAACGGACCGATTTGATTTGAATTGTTATTACTTTAATTATTGCAATTTTACTTATTATACCAATTGTAATTAAAACAAATAACCTTCAGACTTCACCCCCCACAAACCTCCCTTAGAGAAAAAACCCTGCGATGGCTGACCGAAATTTTTTTTAATTTCCACCAGTAATAATCATTAAAATACTATTTGCCATAATATTACTGGAATGTATTATTGAATTCAATTTTTTAATAAGAAATAGGAATGAAATGGATAGTTATAAAAAGATCGTTACTACTTTTGAACATTAAAAAAACTTAAAAATTCTCGCATATGGTTTAAATCCATTTTTAACAATTAAAATCACAACTTCTATGTAATGAGGGTTTTCTTTGGAATACATTATAGTTCTTAGAAGATTGTGTTGAAATATTAAGGAACTTAATACGTATACAAAATATGTAAAGTCGCCTTAATTGAATTTGAAATGATTTTAAGCTTAAGAATAAAATTATTGCTGTATTTCTAGTCACGTAGAAATTTCATTTGAAACAAGTAAAATTTTTCATTCGGTATAAAATTTCTTAATTATACTTTGGATTATATTCTCTAAGAGTTAAATTGCACATTGTTTTCATTTTGAGGATCTTCGCTGGAAAGAATTTTGTGAAACTTTTTAAAAGCAGCTAAATTATATCGATATAGTAAGGTAAAAGAAGGTAATGGGAGTCACTTAAGGCGAGAATTCAAATAAAAGTTTATTTCGAAATAAAATCTTTCTTGAGACTACAATATAACATAATTTACTTATTTAGCTATCACCTGAGATCAGTTTTAATCACTTTGGTAATCAGCTTTAAAAATAACCACAGTTAAAATAAACAGATTTGATCCCAATTGCACGGTGGTGAGAGAAATGGTAGTCACCTTATGGGTAATTAAAACTTTAGAGTGATGCTTCATTCGGCCCCATTTTGTATTCAGATATTTTGTATACGAGTCCACTTGATGTAGCATATTCTGCAATCGTTTGAATAAATTTGGCTTTAAGTAAGGAAATTTGGAACATCGAATCTTTGCTTCTCGAACACCTTCACCTACAAAATATATTTGAAGATACTGAACGTCATGTTCGGCTTCTGGTAATATACTTCCAGTTGAATGGTAAACCTGGCCTTGTACTTTAAAAGTCAGTAAAAATCCATCAGCCTATTTACCACCAAAATAAGTCATCTAGAAACAGACATTATATTACGAAAATTACCCATAAAATGGTCATAATCTGGGTGTAGATAATTTAATGAACCAAAGAGTAATTCAGGCAGTTGTTTCAATTGATCAAATTGCACTTTTCTAGCGCTGCAACACATACCAGGTATCTCATCCTTCCATTTCAGCACATTGTACCACTGACACATGTATGTCATAGAATCCTGGGCTACACTGCTCTCAGTTCTATAAGCAATATCAGAATCATACTCCATAGTGGAATGGACATTGTATTTCCAAAAAAACAGTGTAATGTTTTCCTCGTACCGCGACTAAATTGGTCTATGCACTTGTAGATTCGTAGTTTGGTAATTTTGCAACAGCTTTCCTGTGTTCATCTAGATTTTTTTCTGCAAAGCAGACACAGCTATACGATTTGAATCTGGCTTGTTCTGCCTATATCTTTTTGTGCAAAATTGCACAAACTGACTGTATTTTGTGTAATTAGTAAATCTAGGCCCTCTTTTATTTCTCTTTTTTTCATATTTTAATGTCAACGATACTGATTGATCTGTTCCGCTGATTGGAGATGATATTTCACCGTTTACAAAAAATGTAACAGTTAAATAGTCAAACTATGAAAAAGGATCACGCTCTTCGACAGGTACGTCCATGCGACGCTGTGTAAATTTCTTCGCAACAATAGGCAGATAGATGTCAAAGTGTTTATTTATAAATCGTGGCTAAATCGTAATCTCATTACTGGACAGTACTTCAAACCGAAACATTAATCCTGCAGCTATTAATTCACAAAATTTACCGTAAGTTTCATTTTTAAACATACCGGCTGAATATTTATTTGCTGTTGAACAATTATCACCATTTCTGTCGTGGATCACAACTGAAAATCTAGGCCAATCGTTTGGCATAAATCTAACAATTTGTGAACACACCACTTTCGTATTTTCTTGGGTTCCGTACAATATAAATGAAAAAGCACGAAACAAAAAGTTGCCGTCACCTATAATGGGGACGACAGTATGTTCTTCTATTTTTCATATCTTCAATAGGTTCTGTAGTGATCTTTTTAGTGAGATAAAATACTTCTATCAACAATACCTAATCAAAAAGCAAATCGAATTCCAGATTTGAACAGTGATTGTAAGAAAGACAAAATCAAGCAACAAATTCGAAACATAAAGCAAAACTTAAACCATAAGCATACAAACAAAGTCGAAGTCTAGTCATATAACCGTTTAAAGTGAATAGGTACCGGATGTGGTACAGGTTGAAACGCTCATTCACCATTCACTTTATATTAGTTCGAAATACACAACGTTACCGTAATTATTTCTTAAATTTACGCGAACACTACAGATTGAATAAAACTATTATTTACGGATTTTATCGCGTTTAATTACAACTTTAATATATTTTTATTATCCCAACGTTTCGGGCGCTTTACAGCACCCATGGTCACGGAGGGGAACTGAGATGTTTGACGTCCCATTTTCATAGTTAGTTCAGTTTTTGAATATTAATTTTTGGTCCGTTTTGAATTCTTGTAGTGGTATGCTTGGGTTTGGGTTTAACTTTGTTTATTATAGGATCCCAAGCAGATGGCAGCACACATCCATCTTCTCTATAGAAATTTGGATGTTTTTTTTAATTTTAATAGCCTCGCGTATCGCACACCCTTGGTAGGAATCGGTGTTTTTTTGCAAGGATTTGTGGTTTATCAAATCTAATGTAATGGTGCAGACGATCTTGAACATGTTCGTATACAGTAGAATTCCAGAAGTGAAGAATTGGGACGTCAAACATCTCAGCCCCCCCGTGACCATGGGTGCTGTAAAACACCCGAAACGTCTGGATATTGAAAATTGAAGTTGTAATTAAACGCGATATAATCCGTAAATAATAGTTTTATTCACAACGTTACCGTGTTCTAAAAGATATCAACGCCATCTATTGGTAGGGATTGGAACTGAAGATCAATTCAAAATAGGTAGGTAAGTACTTATTTTGGTTTTGCCATTTTATTAATTAGTAAAAAAATATATTTGGTTTGGTTGTTTATTTTCATTGTTTTTAATTTTTAAATTAGTGTTTTTATGTTCCGGTGTAATTTTATGCAAATATTTTGTCCGAATCTTCCCGTCTATTTTGTTTTTGTGCAATAATAGTATATTTTATTCTATTCACATAAATTAAGATTTAAATATTTACCAATATCATTAAGGTTATTTACGACACAAAAACCTTAAAAATGACACCCAAGTCACCCAACCAATGATGATTTTTACATACAAACATACATTTTTTTTATAGAATAGGGTGACAAACGAGCACACAGTCCACCTGATGGTAAGTGGTTGCTGCGGCCCATATACATCTACATCTATCTTCCATTAAAAATCAAAATGCAGATGCGTTGTCACCCGTGAGGACTGAGATGGAATGCCTCGTTTCCAGTAAAAAGGGTCTCCGGTTCTCTACACTCACCATACGAAATACAGCAGCATTAAGCTACTATTTCACGCTGGTATTCTGTGAGAGCGTGGTCCTTCCCCGGTCGAACCGACCCATTCGTGCTACAACTATACTACTAATATAACTGCAGCATGGCTCTACCACGTAAAAAATACATACATCCATCCTTCCATTCATGTTGGTTTCAAACCATAATCAATGCCATTTTCGTAATTAACGTCACAAAACACCATAAAACGACACCCACATTCATTTCCAAATCGCACCGCACAGGGTATGAAGTTAGGTATTTTCCGTCTACTACATTGGATTTTGAAATTTTTGTTGTTTTCGTAATCAGCAAGCAGATAAAAAATAAAAACCATATTCATGTTGATTTTCACAATTTGTCACCTCTTTTCCACTGAGCCTGAAACACTTGTTTACTCGTTTATACTCATGTGAAGCTTCGAATAAAATAGTTTAACTAATCTTATTTCCCCATACAAATTTTCAACCCCTTGGTTAGGTTGAATTGTCAAAAACGTAACGAACGTATTTCTAATGGTTAACCTTAAAACAAAGTTTCATGCTTCTAGCTCTTAAAATGATGGACTTCCATAGAAACTTATAACCCCTTTTTCACCCCTTTAAGGGGTGAATTTTCAAAAATCCTTACTTAACGGTGGCCTACCTCATTATATCTAACTGTGAGCCAAATTTCAGTGAATTCCGTTCAGTAGTTTCGGCTGTGCGTTGTTAAATGAGTCGTTTAGGTTTGCCTTTTATATAACTTAAGAAATTGGCGTTTTGTACGGGCGGAATATAAAGTCATTTTTTTTGTTAAATATATTTACTTAATCAAAGTATGCATCGTTGTTATCTATGCACTTTTGCCATCTCACTGGTAGTTCATTGATTCCTTTACTAAAAAAAACCATGGGGGCGAATATCAATAAACTCTTTGAAGACGGTGGACAGCCATATCGGAGTTGAATTTTTTTCTTGTAAGAAGTTGTCCAAATTCCGGAAAAAATGGTAATCTTTTGCAGCAAGATCCGGGGAGTACGGTGGATGTCGCAGACATTTTAATTGTAGCTCATCCAACTTAGTGGTTCTTTCGGAATCGGTTCGTTGTGCAGTGTATGGTCTTGCGTTGTCGTGTAGCAGCAGTGGCCTAGAGCGATTGACCAATCACGGTTGTTAAGCAGCAAATTCTTCTCTTATGGTTTGCAGTTACCGACAATAGATTTCTGCCGTAATCGTTTGGCTATATTTTAGAAAACTGTAGTGAACCACAGCAGCGCTAGTTCACCAAACACTCACAAGTAACTTTTTCTAAGTCAATTTTCGTTTAGGGCAGCATTTGGCTGGGTCGCACGGGTATAGCTATTGTGAGAAGTACTTCCGATTATCATACAGTATCCACAATTCATCACAAGCAATGATTTGATTAAAAACCCCTTCATTTTTGTCAATTGAGCAAACTAGTACTGAGTACTGAGTAACTCAATCATGTGTTGCCCATCGTTTAAGTTTTTTTTATTTCCCCGATTTGCTTCAAGTGGATTAATACAGTTTTATCACTTACCCTGAAGTCTGCAGTTATCTTTAAAGTGATTTGTGATGGATCCGCTTACACAATAATTAATTCTTCATTTTCCACTTTGGACTCCAGCCGTCAATGGGGTTGGTTCTCAAGGTCGAAATTTTCAGAACGAAAACATTGAAACGAAAAACATATCGTGTTTTCTTTTGCGACACCAGTACGGTATACATCATTAATCCTTCGAGCTGTTTCTATAGCACTGGTGCCACGGTGGAACTCGTACTCGAAAATATAACGACATTTTATGTTTTCCATTTTGCGGTAATAAGCGACGCCAAAGAAAAAGATGATGAGTAAAAAACAAACGAATGACTGTTTTCAAAATTTGAATGTACCAGCTATATGAATTTATAAATTTGAATTTGGAATTCTTAACCAAAGAGGAGATATTTCAGATCAAATTGGTTAGTACGACAAAACGCTAATTTCATATGTAAAGACCCAAGGACGAATATAATTCGATAAATTTTGGTATTATTTATTTTTCTTGTGTTCTCTATCCCCTTGAAGGGGGGGGGGGGGCGGTGTGATAATAATTTAAATTTTAATTTTAGAAGTGTCACAGATTATATATAATTGCGTAACTCCTATAAATTAAAAATGTCATTTCCTATCTTTTAAAATAAAATAAATATTTACGTTTAAAAGATATTTTCATTCATGATAAGTTAACTATTAAGCCAATTTTAAGAAATGGATCAGATATTATGATAATTTTATTCACTATGATGAAGTTTATTTACGTATGCAGTTTATATATGTATATAAATGTGTTATTTATTTTAAGGGTCATCTTTAAATCATATAACACCGCATTGATACTTGCATTTCCGGAGTACGTCTTGCGTAGGTATATAAAGCGAGACCTTGAACGAGTGACGGAGCCGTGCTATAAGCACGCTCACTAACGGTAAGTTTGGTTTTGATGTAAAGCAAATTAACTTAGGCCAGAAATTACGGTGTACCGAATAAATCTGTGGGAATGGGCACATTTTGAAAGTCTTATGGTAACCAGATAATTACTTATGGGTTTTCAATAACGAAAATAATTGGGATGGCCCAGCTTTCTATTTTTGCCTGCCACAATTAATGACTGGTACATGGCAACACTAATTACCACTAGCGCCTTATTGTATCGAGTAGCAGAACTACGAGTGTCAAGATCCTTCTGGAACTTTCTAGAACTATCGACACCTAGTTAATCGGGACCGGTATATACTCGAACATTCTAGATGTTTATACACGGGACCGGTATAAACTCAAACTTTCTAGATGTTTATACGGTAGAAGGTTCTGGGACTATCTGCGGCTCTATATAAGGCCGGTATAGAATGTGACACGAATTTCATACAGACAACAGTGGTAGAGCTACGCGGCAGCTTTGCTGTTGCACGTATGGGCCGGTTCAAACCGGGTTGGTACCACGACCTCACAGAATACGCGTGTGAGGTGGAAGCTCTGCTTCCGCGTTTCGTTTGGTGAGTGCAGGTGGCCGGAGGCCCAAATCCCCCCCTCCATCAATAAATGATGTTAGACTACCCCCAGGAGGGTACCAGCACCGCAGGAGAATCCCTCGCTGAGCATCCACGAACATGTTTCTCCACTTCTGAGCGTGGGTGCTCAGGCTGCCCCGCGTATTCTGAGAGGGGAAAAATTCCGCTCAAGACTACAACTGCTCGGGGCAAACGGAGCAACAAAACCAAGGCGACCCCTGCCACGCTGTCCGTCAATTTCTGCAATATCAGGGGACTTCACTCTAACCTAAACACCGTCCACTACCATCTCGAGACGGCGAGGCCGGCTCTGCTCTTTCTGACCGAAACGCAGGTGTCCTCTCCGGCTGATGTCTCGTATCTCTCCTACCCGGGGTACAAACTGGAACACTCCTTTGTGCCTCGGGCTGGAGTTTGCGTTTACGTCAGAGAGGACATCTGTTCTCGACGCCTCGGCAGACTTGAAGTTTCGGACCTGTCCATCCTTTGGCTACGCGTAGACAGCGACGACCATCCGCGCATCTACGGGTGCCACTATAGGTCCCATAGCGGTAATGCCGAAACAGACCGACTCTTCGACCACGTCCAAATGGCTACAGATTCGTTGCTACAGCAGATCCCCTCCGTAGAGATCGTGATCCTCGGCGACTTTAACGCCCATCACGCCGAATGGCTTAATTCACGTTTAACCGATCGTGCGGGGAGATCTGTTCATGATTTTGCCTTGGCATATGGTCTGACACCCTGTTGGACCTTCTGCTGATCTCTCACGCGGACGGATATCAGATTTCCGTTGAAGCCCCTTTAGGCGCCTCGGACCATTGTCTTGTTCGGAGTGTGGTGCCACTCACGCTGAAATCGTAGTTGCAATCAGCAGGCTGCCGCCGTGTTTGGTACTATAGGTCAGCCGATTGGGATGGGATGCAGTCTTTCTTTGCATCCTACCCTTGGGGGTGGGTTTGCTTCTCGCCGGACGATCCCAACGTTGTTGCGGATTCTGTCACTGGTGTGGTACTTCAGGGTATGGAACTTTTTATTCCTTCCTCTGTGGTGCCCATTGGAGGCAAATCTCAGCCATGGTTTGGTTGCTCCTGTAAAATAGCATTTTGCTATAAGCAGGAGTGCTACTAAGTCTGGGCTGACGCATCAGCGTCCCGGGATATAAACACCAGCGCTCTAAAAAAGAAGTATAATTCCACCTCTAGGTCCTTCAAAAGAGTCATTGCCAAGGCAAAGTCAGAGCACATAGGCAGAATTGGCGAGAAACTAGTCCGCCTTCCTTCCGAAACCCGTGCATTCTGGTCTCTCGCCAAGGCTGTCCAGGGGAATTTATATCAGCCATCTTTTCCATCTATACATAGGGAGGACGACTCACCGGCCCATACCGCAAAGGAGAAAGCCGATCTTCTATGCTATTTCTTTGCGTCCAACTCGACTCTCGATGATGGAGGGAGTACGCCGCCGACCATCCCGCGGTGTGAGTGCTCCATACCGGAAGTGCAGTTCACACAGCGCTCGATTCGCAAAGCACTCCTTTCCCTGGACATTCACAAGTCGAGTGGGCCTGACGGAATCCCCCCAATTGTGCTGAGGACGTGTGCTCCAGAGTTGGCAGCGGTTTTAATGCGTCTTTTCCGGTACTCCTACTCCCTAGGCGTAGTCCTAAAATCATGGAAGACGGCTTTCGTCCACCCGATCCCTAAAAAAGGCGACCGCTCAGACCCATCCAACTACCGGCCTATCGCCATCACCTCCTTGTTCTCCAAAACAATGGAGTCCATTGTAAACTGCCAGCTCATGAGGTACCTTGAAAATAAACAGCTGATTAGTGACCGCCGGTATGGTTTTCGCCGTGGTCGGTCAGCTGGTGGTCTTCTGGTCTACCTAACTCACAGATGGGCGGAGGCAGTAGAGTCCAAGGGGGAGGCATTGGCCGTTAGTTTGGACATTGCGAAGGCCTTCGATCGGGTTTGGCACAAAGCGCTTTTTTCGAAGCTCCCTTCCTATGGGCTTCCCGAGAAATTGTGCGATTGGATCACCAGCTTTCTTGCAGATCGGGGCATCAAGGTCGTTGTAGACGGTGCAAGCTCCGATTGCAAGCCTATTAATGCTGGTGTTCCACAAGGCTGCGTGCTATCGCCAACGCTGTTTCTTCTGCATATTGTGACGGCCCAATATTATTATTAATAATTAAATTCAATATAAAGGGGCGTCAAAAATAGTCTTAAAAGATATATATTAAGCAATTAAGTTAAATTAATAAACATAAAGTTAATATATTTCAGACATTATCCCAATAACATAGTAAATTAAAGGCAAAATTATTGTTTTTCGTAATAAATAAATTTATTTAAAAACTTGAAAAAATATTTAAAATAAGATAAATAATAGAAATACAAGTCAAAAAATATTATAAAATTAAGTTAAATAACGTTTATAAGATAATTAGAAAATTTGTTAAAAATTGTTTAAGCAAGTTAAAAATTTTTGTAAGTTGTGGAAGGAGTTCACGTATAGATGAAATTTCCTAAGTTGTTGAAGGAGTTCATGTATTAAAGAAAATTTTCCCCAAGTTATGGAAGGTGTTCACGTATAGATGTCTTGTATGGAGGAAGCTATCGGAGGTACATACCTGCAGTTGTACATATATATGGGGTGGTCGGGAGCCCGACTGCCTGAAGTACTGTAGCACAATGACTATTCCTATATTAGGGACTTATGATATTAAACTCAATGATATAAAAGCAATACTAAAGAAGGTCTCCATGATGAATTTGCATTACAATAGTAGGGTCGTGGGTACGAATCCTATATATTAATGACTTATGAAAGTAAGGTCTATGATCCAAAAGCAATACTATAGAAGGTCTCTATGAATAATATGCATTACAATAGTAGGGTCGTGGGTTCGAATCCTATATATGAATGACTTATGAAAGTAAGGTCTATGATACAAAAGCAATACTATAGAAGGTCTCTATGATTAATATGCATTACAATAGTAGGGTCGTGGGTTCGAATCCTATATATACATGACTTATGAAAGTAAGGTCTATGATACAAAAGCAATATTATAGGAGGTCTCCTTGATGCATAAGCATTGTATGGGGTGGTCGGGTGACTGACTGCTCCTAGTACTGTAGCAAAATGACTAGTCCTTATTAGGGACTTAAAAAGGAATATTATGGTGGCGTGTGTGCTGCTTCACGAGCAATTGGTCCGAGGTAAACTTGGACTCGCTAACCGATGTGTCCTAGACATGTCATCTTAATGCCGGTGGTAAGCGGGTTTGTTGTAGCAATACGGCTTTCCCGTGGACATCGCACACCCATACCGTTTGTGGGCGATGTCGTTGCACATAGCGATGTGTCGTCTATCTTTCGGATGGGGATGATAAGTGTGTATGGTAGCACTTTTAAGTGTAACAGGCATACTCAACTTCATGTCTTAGTGCATTAGCGCTATGATACGTGGAGTTTTGTTCATTGGCGTCTTAGTAGCGTGCTACTATGATACGTTGGTGATATTTTTTATATAACAACAATAAAAACTTTGTTACCAAAATCGATAGGAGTCATGTGGGTGTGTTGGGAGGGGGCGCCACCCGTATGATAGTTGCATTGATGCTTACTGCTACTTGCGGTATTGCATCTTGTGATGGATCTGCGGGTGTGCTGCGCCTGATTTGACGCATTCTTGTGGTTCTGGTCGATGGAGGTATACAATTAACATCTTAGTGCTGGTGGTAAGCGGGTTAGTTGTAGCAATACGGCTTTCCCGTGGACATCGCACACGCATATCGTTTGTGGGCGATGTCGTTGCACATAGGGATGTGTCGTCTATCTTTCGGATGGGGATGATGAGTGTGTATGGTAGCACTTTTAAGTGTAACAGGCATACTCAACTTCATGTCTTAGTGCATTAACGCTGTGATACGTGGAGTTTTGTTCATTGGCGTCTTAGTAGCGTGCTACTATGATACGTTGGTGATATTTTTTATATAACAACTGTAATTGCTCGTATAAGGGAGCGTCGATAAAATAGAGCGGGTTTGCTGGCGGGATGTTAACTGGAGAGCATACAGTAGCAGTTAGATGAGCAATAAATAACACTTCTTGAGTGTTTCTTCTTATTTTATTTCTTGATTCCTTATTATTACATTGCCGGATTTGGAATATTTTACCACGAAAAACGCCCCTTTTTTATAAGCGGCTGTAACCAATCATAATTAAGAAAAAATCGCACACGGCATTAGTGAATCTATTGACCAATCAGAGCACAGAATAACCCTTTCTAAGAGAGATTTACAATTTTCTTAATAAACGTGGTAAAACATACCTTACAACATTTATATTTATTCCTAACGATAGATACAACTTATTTCTATTATTCTAAACCTAAATTATTCAATAAACCTTTATTTTACACTTATAAAAAATAAAAATAGCTTCGCGGTCGCTTCACGGTTTAGCTCCGGAGTAGGATAGTATTTTTTGCCGAACATACAAGTAGCGCCGCCAAGAGGTAGGAATGTACAACACTTTTTCAGGAATAATGCTTAAGAATCTATACAATATTTTTTCATAAGATTTAAATCTTTCTCATAATGAAATGACATTATATAGTGATTAATTGACATATTAATTTTCTTTTGAATTACTTTAAAGGAAGAAAAATTATATTAATCACCTATATGTTAATAGCTCTTAGAGTTATGATAAAAGAAATCTTACTAGAAAAATAAGCTTATACTTGCGTCTAATGTCCTAATCAAACCTATATAATATTAAATAGATTCATATAAGTTACTTTAAGATAAGAATAGAAATGTCTAATTTACTTTCCTGTTTTCAGCACTAATCAGTATTTACACTTAACTTTATTTTACGAATAGGAAACAATTAAGATTAAATACTATCACTTAGTTTTAAATCACTGATAAGGAGTAATTAAAATTAAATGTTCGAATTCACTTTGTCGTCGCTAACATTCTCCCCCACGGTGCGTAGCACTGCACCCTCTGGAGGCGACGACTCCGCTGGCACCAGCACGATGACACGTCGAGTTGGACGGCGAAGTATTCCACCTGATGTCCGCACGTCCAGCACCCTGGTTCTTCCGTCTGGTCCGGGATAGGTTTTGACGATTTCACCGCGAGGCCATGAGTTTCGCGGTAATGTGGCGTCCACTATTAGCACGATGTCTCCTTCCCTTGGGTCTCTGGTTTCTTTCCCTTCGAGTTTCCTTGGCATCAGGAGAGGTAAGTATTCTTTAATCCACCTTTTCCAGAAGTGGTCTGCGAGTCTCTGGGTGGTTCTCCAGCTTGCCCTTCCGATGAGCTCCGTGTCGCTGAACTCTCCCGGCGCCATAGCTCCGCATGATCTTCCCAGCAGAAAGTGGTTCGGTGTTAGGCTTTCCTCGTCTCCTGGGTCCATGCTGATCGGGGTGAGAGGTCTCGAGTTGACGATGTGTTCAACCTCAGTCTTTAGCGTATGGAGTACTTCCTCGGGCGGGCTCTTCTCGTTGAGGACTACTGCTAGCGCCGTTTTGACTGTTCGTATGAGCCTCTCCCAGGCGACTCCCATGTTTGGAGCTCCCGGGGGGATGAACTTCCACTGGATGCCCTTTTTCCTGTGCGGCCTCTTCTAATTCCCTTTTCGCTCCGACGAAATTAGTTCCGTTGTCGCTATATATTGTTTTCGGAGTTCCTCTTCTGGCTGCCATTCGTCGGAGTGCCATGATCATTGAGCTGGTGCTGAGAGAAGGTACCAGCTCTAAATGTACTGCTCTAGTTGTGAGACAGGTAAATAAGGCTCCCCAGCGCTTCTCGTTCCTTCTTCAGATGGTGACTTGCATCGGCCCGAAGTAGTCTACAGCTGTGCAGGAGAACGGAAATTGATGATGCTGCAATCTTTCACTCGGCAGATCTCCCGTTGGTGGTATCTCTGGTGAACTCTTCTTTGTCTTGCACCATTGACAGCTGTGTGCGACCGCTTTTAGAGTTGCTCTTAAACCCAAGATCCAGAACCTTTGACGAATTTCGTTCATTACTGTAGCGGTGTTTCCGTGAAGGAATTTCCTGTGATAGTGTTGTATTATTAGACGAGTTATCTTTTGTTTTCCGTCTAAAATGATTGGGTTCATTATTCTTCCGTTTTGATCGTGGAATTTCATTGTTCTGCTCCTTAATTTAATTATTCCGTCGTCTCCAATGTAAACGTCGATTTTCTTGAGTCGACTCGAATTTTCTAATGGCTTTTCTGACTTCAGTTTTCTTATGTCTGATGCAAAACTATCGCTCTGGCTTATTTTTATTAATATCTCTTCGGCCTTTTTTAGGTGTTCCGCTTCTATGGGTGAGTATAGGCGCTTATTTTCACTTCTGCTGGTCGACGGGATTGAGGTTTGTGTTTCTTTCTTCTGGATTTTTTGTGGTTTCCAGGACTCATCCTTCTGGCGTGCGGCGGTGGTGGTCGCTTTACGGCTCTTCTTTAGTAGGTGTGTAAAGGCGATCACTCTGGCTGTAGTGCGCAGCAGTCGCTCCCAGCTCGAGAACCTTTCTAGGTTTAGTAGGGTGTCTTCTGCTGCCATTGTTGCCAACACCTTTTGCTTGCTTTTTTCTTTTGGCATAACAATTTCTGGCTTGAAGTCGTGGAATGGCCATTCTTCTTCTGGTTGACGGAGAAATGACGGGCCTTTGAACCATCTGGCGTTGTGGTCGAATTCGATTGGGGTTCCCCTCGTGGCGTCGTCCGCTGGATTCTCCTTGGTTGGCACCCATCTCCAGTCTTCCGGCTTGGACCTTTCTTCGATCTCGGCGAGTCGGTTGGCCACAAAAGTTTTGAACTTCCTTGGTTCTAACTTTATCCACTGCAGTACTGTGCTGGAGTCGGTCCAGTAAACCTTCTTCGATATGTCGAGCTCTGATTCCTCTTCGATTGTGGCGGCTAGTCTGCTTCCGAGTAAGGCCGCTTGTAGCTCTAGCCTCGGAATTGACACAGGTTTCGTCGGCGTTACCCTTGCTTTGCCGGCGATCATGGAGACATGGACCTTTCCTCCGGGCTCTACTATTCTCCAGTAGACTACTGCTGCATAGGCTTCTTCACTCGCATCGGAGAACGTGTGTAGCTGTCCTTTTCTGCCTTTGGGTGAGACGCATCTCGGGATCTTCAGCCTTGTTAATGTTGAAACTTCTTCCAGGTATTTCATCCAGGCTTCTTTTTGATGTTCGTTGATTGGTTCATCCCAGTCTATTTTCTTTCGCCAGATGTCTTGGATTAGTTTCTTCCCTTGTATTAGAACTGGTTTAGCAAAACCCATTGGATCGAAGGTGGACATTACTGCGCTTGTGACTTCTCTTTTTGTTGGAGTCCTTCTGCCGTCTTGCAGGTCTTCCGGCGTGTTGCGTAGCCCGACGTTGAAGGCTAATGCATCTTCTAGCACCTCAGAAGAAAAGGTCGCCTCAATTCATAACGCCAAAGGAGAAGAAAAGGCCTACCTAAAGATGATCCCCCTGAACCTCTATGGCCCAAAAGGACAAGTTCGCGTATTGGCACTACTAGACGAAGGGTCAACGGTCACACTCTTAGACGCATCAATCGCTGAGAAAATCGGAGTGGAAGGAAAGAAAAAAAACTCACGATCGAAACCGTTGGCGGAAAGGTGTTAAGAAAAGATAGTTCACAGAAGATCGAGTTCAAAATAAAAGGGGTTCATAGGAAAGAAAAGAGAACTATCGTAGCAAGGACCATCGACGAGCTGAAGCTGTCTGAACAATGCATAAACAAGGACACCGTGAGAAACTGTAAGCACCTGAAGGCAATTGAAAATCAACTCCTCTACGTCACCGAGGGGCCCAAGCTACTGATAGGCCAAGACAATTGGGGACTGATAGTGACAAGAAAACTGAAGAAGGGCAAACCATCAGATCCTGTAGCTTCCCTCACGAACTTAGGGTGGGTGTTACACGGATGTGAATCAGGAACAACTGCCACAGTACACTTCACTCATTATGGCAAAGCGACCACTGGCGAGGAAGACATAGAAGACCTCGTCCGAGAACACTTCCAACTAGAGTCTCTAGGGGATCCAAAATCGTTCACCATCTAACGACAGCGACAGAAGAGCATTAGAAACCCTCGAGAAAACTACCAAGAAACTGCCAAGCGGTCAATATGAAACGGGTCTCCTGTGGAAAAAAGAAGATGAACGCCTGCCCAACAACTACAATCAAGCTGTTCGACGCCTGGTCAGCATCGAGAAAAAATTGGATCGTGATCAAGAAGCAAGAAAGCACTACGAGGAGCAAATCCTGAGTCTAATCGAAAAAGGATACGCAGAGAAGGCTCCAGAAACCTCTAACAAAGGAAGGACATTCTACCTACCCCACTTCGCTGTTGTACACCCAGTCAAGAAGAAGCTAAGAATAGTGTTCGACGCAGCTGCCAAGTACGAAGGAAAGAGCCTCAACGACGCCTTGCTCTCGGGCCCAGACTTGCTACAATCACTATTCGGAGTACTGCTGCGTTTCAGAGAGGGACCAGTAGCCGTCATGGCAGATATACAAGACATGTTTCTCCGAGTAAAAGTCAGAGAAGACGACCGAGACAGTCTCAGGTTCCTGTGGCGCGGAAACCGAAGAACCGGCAAGCCTGAAGAGTATAGAATGTCTTCAATCATCTTCGGAGCAGCGTCATCACCTGCAACAGCAATATACGTAATGAACAAGAACGCAGAGGAATTTAAGAACACTCTTCCTGAAACAGTGAAAGCAATTAAGAGAAATCACTACATGGACGACTATCTGCAGAGCTTCGCATCTACAATCGAAGCAAAGAAGATATCCAAAGAAGTAAAAGACATTCACGCAAGAGCAAACTTTCATCTGAAGGGATGGGCCAGCAACAACTCGGGGGTAATATCAGAGGTAGAAGACACAAACAAAGAAAACTCCTTACAACTGACCAAGGAAGAGAAGACTCTGGGACTAAGATGGCTGGTGAAAGAAGATGCATTAGCCTTCAACGTCGGGCTACGCAACACGCCGGAAGACCTGCAAGACGGCAGAAGGACTCCAACAAAAAGAGAAGTCACAAGCGCAGTAATGTCCACCTTCGATCCAATGGGTTTTGCTAAACCAGTTCTAATACAAGGGAAGAAACTAATCCAAGACATCTGGCGAAAGAAAATAGACTGGGATGAACCAATCAACGAACATCAAAAAGAAGCCTGGATGAAATACCTGGAAGAAGTTTCAACATTAACAAGGCTGAAGATCCCGAGATGCGTCTCACCCAAAGGCAGAAAAGGACAGCTACACACGTTCTCCGATGCGAGTGAAGAAGCCTATGCAGCAGTAGTCTACTGGAGAATAGTAGAGCCCGGAGGAAAGGTCCATGTCTCCATGATCGCCGGCAAAGCAAGGGTAACGCCGACGAAACCTGTGTCAATTCCGAGGCTAGAGCTACAAGCGGCCTTACTCGGAAGCAGACTAGCCGCCACAATCGAAGAGGAATCAGAGCTCGACATATCGAAGAAGGTTTACTGGACCGACTCCAGCACAGTACTGCAGTGGATAAAGTTAGAACCAAGGAAGTTCAAAACTTTTGTGGCCAACCGACTCGCCGAGATCGAAGAAAGGTCCAAGCCGGAAGACTGGAGATGGGTGCCAACCAAGGAGAATCCAGCGGACGACGCCACGAGGGGAACCCCAATCGAATTCGACCACAACGCCAGATGGTTCAAAGGCCCGTCATTTCTCCGTCAACCAGAAGAAGAATGGCCATTCCACGACTTCAAGCCAGAAATTGTTATGCCAAAAGAAAAAAGCAAGCAAAAGGTGTTGGCAACAATGGCAGCAGAAGACACCCTACTAAACCTAGAAAGGTTCTCGAGCTGGGAGCGACTGCTGCGCACTACAGCCAGAGTGATCGCCTTTACACACCTACTAAAGAAGAGCCGTAAAGCGACCACCACCGCCGCACGCCAGAAGGATGAGTCCTGGAAACCACAAAAAAATCCAGAAGAAAGAAACACAAACCTCAATCCCGTCGACCAGCAGAAGTGAAAATAAGCGCCTATACTCACCCATAGAAGCGGAACACCTAAAAAAGGCCGAAGAGATATTAATAAAAATAAGCCAGAGCGATAGTTTTGCATCAGACATAAGAAAACTGAAGTCAGAAAAGCCATTAGAAAATTCGAGTCGACTCAAGAAAATCGACGTTTACATTGGAGACGACGGAATAATTAAATTAAGGAGCAGAACAATGAAATTCCACGATCAAAACGGAAGAATAATGAACCCAATCATTTTAGACGGAAAACAAAAGATAACTTGTCTAATAATACAACACTATCACAGGAAATTCCTTCACGGAAACACCGCTACAGTAATGAACGAAATTCGTCAAAGGTTCTGGATCTTGGGTTTAAGAGCAACTCTAAAAGCGGTCGCACACAGCTGTCAATGGTGCAAGACAAAGAAGAGTTCACCAGAGATACCACCAACGGGAGATCTGCCGAGTGAAAGATTGCAGCATCATCAATTTCCGTTCTCCTGCACAGCTGTAGACTACTTCGGGCCGATGCAAGTCACCATCTGAAGAAGGAACGAGAAGCGCTGGGGAGCCTTATTTACCTGTCTCACAACTAGAGCAGTACATTTAGAGCTGGTACCTTCTCTCAGCACCAGCTCAATGATCATGGCACTCCGACGAATGGCAGCCAGAAGAGGAACTCCGAAAACAATATATAGCGACAACGGAACTAATTTCGTCGGAGCGAAAAGGGAATTAGAAGAGGCCGCACAGGAAAAGGGCATCCAGTGGAAGTTCATCCCCCCCGGGAGCTCCAAACATGGGAGTCGCCTGGGAGAGTCTCATACGAACAGTCAAAACGGCGCTAGCAGTAGTCCTCAACGAGAAGAGCCCGCCCGAGGAAGTACTCCATACGCTAAAGACTGAGGTTGAACACATCGTCAACTCGAGACCTCTCACCCCGATCAGCATGGACCCAGGAGACGAGGAAAGCCTAACACCGAACCACTTTCTGCTGGGAAGATCATGCGGAGCTATGGCGCCGGGAGAGTTCAGCGACACGGAGCTCATCGGAAGGGCAAGCTGGAGAACCACCCAGAGACTCGCAGACCACTTCTTGAAAAGGTGAACATCTTCAACTGCAGAAAGGTTAGACAGGACGACGATATGTTCCTCAAATTCTTCACCGCTCCATTGGACGACGTTTTCAAGCTACTAAACTGAAAAAAAGATACAGTATTAACATCAATGGCGGGTACAACAATTACCTCCGATTTGCCGATAAAATAATCCCTATGGAAGAAACGCTGGAGGACCTAAGCACTATGATCTATAACCTCAATAATGCGTTCTAATGAATAGGTCTTAAGATGAACATGGACAACACAAAGATAACATGTAACATCCATGAAACACCTATCCCGGTAGTTGTTGGGAGCACTTATCTCGAAGTTGTTGACGAATATGTTTACTGGGACAAATAGTCCGACTCGATGTATTTAACTCGGCTATGAAGCGTTTGGGAAATAACCACATATCTTGAACTTGAAAACGAAATTATACACACATTGACAGTGATGACTTATGGATCTGAGACGTAGTATTCACTGCTGGCAGTATGAAGAAGCTCAAGGGTGCTTAGAGAGCTAGGAAGACGGCTATGCTTGGTGTATCTCTGCGTGATAAAAATGGGGATATCCGCAGTAGAACCAGAATGAGTGACGTAATCCAATGGATTAGTATGCTGAAGTGGTAGCGGGTCGGCCATATTTCACGAAGAACCAGAAGGAGCCTATGTTCAGTAATGGACTTCTGAAGGGCTGTAAT
This sequence comes from Parnassius apollo, assembly GCA_907164705.1. Classification (NCBI taxonomy): domain Eukaryota; kingdom Metazoa; phylum Arthropoda; class Insecta; order Lepidoptera; family Papilionidae; genus Parnassius; species Parnassius apollo. The sequence continues at coordinate 60,273 of CAJQZP010000923.1, forward strand.
GATGACGTTAAATTATTATACTTTCAACTTTACTTTACAAAGTTTTGGCTTTAAATATTTTATCCTAAAACTTTTCCGCTATACTTTAGTGGTACGTCAATATCGCAAATATGATAAAAAAATTTCATTGGGACATTTAACATAACAACAAAGGCATCAACGCAAGGCGCATCATATTCTTTGACAAACTTAATCAATTTCACACAATACGAAGGTTATATGTGGGTGATAACAGGGACTTTGTCCTACTTTTGATGTTAGGAATTATTCTAAAAATTATTTATATAAAAGAATATTACTCGGGATCAAGTTTTATTTTTACATTTAATAGAATTATTATAACAACGGGCATAATAACAACAGTATGGCATGTACGATCACAGACTGATTCCTATTAGATACCTGCACGATCTTAGTATTGCTAGAACAAGTGGGACAGTACAGTTCTACCCACAATTCTCTGTATTTTTTTAACCTTTCCATCCCTATAAAATTGCCATGCAGTCGGATGCGCCTGGCAAATCACGAGCGGTCACATGCGACCGCACCCACCCACAGCATTTAAAACCATTAAAACTTATATTTAGACTACTTTTCTATGAAGAAGTTTGGTATTATAAAATTTAAACTAAATTTTCAATCCTGTAGTTTAAACAAAAGTCAGGTTTTACTTCATTACAAAAAGATTTTATTGTATTTTGATAACAAAAAAAAAACATACCAAGTGGATGTCGGCAGCGTGAATATCACAATTGTTTCTACAAATTACTCGAAATTATTTACTTAATAAGATAAATTATATTTAAACAAAAACTCTTGTAACAATAATATATTAAAATACTATAATAAAACACTAATAAAACACTAGAAATATCCAAAATTCAATACAACAACGTCCAAATGAAAACGGCATACGTAATGAACGTAGAATATAAATTAATATCTATGGACTAACCGTTTTTTTATACCCCTTTAGGATAGAAAATGTCATATTGATACTATAATGCCAAACTTCTTTACATAAAAGTAGTCTTTAAACATAAGTTTTGATGGGTTAAATTGCTGTGGGTGGGTGTTGTCAAATTTGACCTATTGACTTTTGACGGAATATCAAAGCGGTCAAATTTGGACGGTTGGCGTTTGAGAGGTTAAAATTTTTATTCTCATTCATAGCAATACACTATTTTGCTCAAGTATTTAGAAGACTTTTTGTGAAGTCCGGCAATACGCATTGGTAGCACGGCGGGCACTTTCTTGTCCCAAAAACTAGAGAAGACGTCAGTACCCAACGGTGGGACGTGAATAGAATATTATCTTACTTTAAGAACAATTCATTTTCTAATGAAAGGTAATCAAGAACTTTTAATTAACCTGCAATTTGCCGGACCAAATGTCTAAGTCGTGTAACTTATGGTCGCCACACACGGTCAGTGAACTGACGTACATCCAAGAACTGACCGTGAGTCTGAAATCTTAAATAGAAATCTTTTACCGACGTCAACCTACGGATTTTTTCGGGCGTACTATCAGTTTAACAGCTCAGTTGAACTGACGTACATCCAGAAACTGATCGTGAATGTGAAATCTTAAAATTAAATTTTAAACTGACGGCACTCCAGGAAGTTTTTCAGGTGCACCGTAATCCGCTAGCTCCAGTTCATTTTAATTACTGTTAATTATTTACTTCATTAGTAGCTAATAACATTATTTCTTTGCGGTATGGATTTTCTTAATTTGAGAATTTCCTTTAATGGAGGATGGAGACTAAGGTGGCCGTGATGATGTTACCATGTTTAAGATTGACTCAAAAGGTGAATAAATGATCTCAGTGATGCTTCTTAGAATCATCGTGTCAGAACTTATTTTTAAAAAGGTTCGTGAGGACCTAGATTACTGTGATGATATAGCCTAGATAATGGTGAAATCCATTGTGGGTTTAGGACCTCAGTGACTTCACTCCATAGAATCATTGTATTTGGACTCATTTAAAAAATAATCATTTGAAAAATAATTATAGTGGAATCTGAAGGTAGGTATAGGATCTAAGTGACGGCACCAGCTAGTACGACCTTTTTCTCTTTATTCCTTTTTTTAATAAAAACTTTACCCCACACTACGATTTTGTCCTGTATCGTCGAGGCAGTTGATTGTGTTGGAACTCATTTCAAAGAACTCACAAAGATCTAGGTGACTGTTATATTCTTACCTTTATGATGGTGCAATCCGAAGGTGGGTATAGGTTCTCAGTTACGGCACTAGATAAATCTGTCATGTTTAAACTCGTTTGAAAGTGTCCATAAGGAACTATATGACTATTATGATCTCTCCTTTCCGATCGTGCAATCCGAAGCTGAGTATATGACTCATTGACTAGATAGAACGATCGTGTTTGAACTCATGTGACAGGGCTCATAAAAACCTAGGTCACTGTGATGATCTTGTCTTCACGATGGTAGACTTAGAAGGAGGATAAAAGATCTCAGTGACGCCACTACGAAACACCATTGTATTTGGGCTTATTTCAAAGAGCTCGATTAGACTAAGATTGAGAAAATATGTCACGATTTTAAGAAGAGTTAACTAGTTAAAATATCCATTTAGATTTATTGTGGTGTGTAGCTTATTACCAAGATGTGTTAGTGCAAACAGAATTATTGCCTACTTAATTTATTATATTTTTAGGCAATTAAAAAACCAGAAAAACTCCAAAGTAGGTACAAAATTAGAAACCAACCACATATTTTACAAATAATAAAATACAAAGCATAGCTGAAAAAGCTGTATAACCATAGTTGGTTGTAGTCAACCAGAAGGCGAAAATATCTGCGTACTTCAAGAAAGCCTACAAGCACCATCAACACCGATTCCTATAAATAAACAACTTACCTGTACTCGATATTCAGAATTCAATTATATTTGACTGAAAGTAAGATGTTTGGTTTTCGTAAAAAAAAACTATTTTGTATTTAATCATTTATTAAACGAATACTAGAGAATATATTAAATAACTTTTACAGATTTTATTGGGTTTAAAATAACTTTTTTTACTTATTGTGACGGCCCAATATTATTATTAATAATTAAATTCAATATAAAGGGGCGTCAAAAATAGTCTTAAAAGATATATATTAAGCAATTAAGTTAAATTAATAAACATAAAGTTAATATATTTCGGACATTATCCCAATAACATAGTAAATTAAAGGCAAAATTATTGTTTTTCGTAATAAATAAATTTATTTAAAAACTTGAAAAAATATATAAAATAAAATAAATAATAGAAATACAAGTCAAAAAATATTATATAATTAAGTTAAATAACGTTTATAAGATAATTAGAAAGTTTGTTAAAAATTGTTTAAGTCATGGGAGGTGTTCGTGTATAAAAGAAAATTTGTAAGTTGTGGAAGGAGTTCACGATAGATGAAATTTCCTAAGTTGTTGAAGGAGTTCATGTATTAAAGAAAATAAGGAAGGTGTTCACGATAACGTCTTGATGGAGGAAGCTGCCGGAGATACATTCCTGCAGTTGCACATATATATGGGGTGGTCGGGAGCCCGACTGCCTGAAGTACTGTAGCACAATGACTAGTCCTATATTAGGGACTTATGATATTAAACTCAATGATACAAAAGCAATACTAAAGAAGGTCTCCATGATGAATTTGCATTACAATAGTAGGGTCGTGGGTTCGAACCCTATATATTAATGACTTATGAAAGTAAGGTCTATGATCCAAAAGCAATACTATAGAAGGTCTCTATGAATAATATGCATTACTATAGTAGGGTCGTGGGTTCGAATCCTATATATGAATGACTTATGAAAGTAAGGTCTATGATACAAAAGCAATACTATAGAAGGTCTCTATGATTAATATGCATTACAATAGTAGGGTCGTGGGTTCGAATCCTATATATACATGACATGAAAGTAAGGTCTATGATACAAAAGCAATATTATAGGAGGTCTCCTTGATGCATAAGCATTGTATGGGGTGGTCGGGTGACTGACTGCTCCTAGTACTGTAGCAAAATAACTAGTCCTTATTAGGGACTTGAAAAGGAATATTATGGTGGCGTATGTGCTGCTTCACGAGCAATTGGTCCGAGGTAAACTTGGACTCGCTAACCGATGTGTCCTAGACATATCATCTTAGTGCCGGTGGTAAGCGGGTTTGTTGTAGCAATACGGCTTTCCCGTGGACATCGCACACCCATACCGGTTGTGGGCGGCGTCGTAGCGCATAGCGATGCGTCGTCTATCTTTTGGATTGGGAGTGTTTGGTAGCACTTTTAAGTGTAACAGGCATACTCAACTTCATGTCTTAGTGCATTAGCGCTATGATACATGGAGTTTTGTCCACTGGCGCTTAGTAGCGTGCTACTATGATACGTTGGTGCAGTTTTATATAACAACAATCTTAGTGCCGGTGGTAAGCGGGTTTGTTGTAGCAATACGGCTTTCCCGTGGACATCGCACACCCATACCGTTTTGGGCGACGTCGTTGCGCATAGCGATGTGTCGTCTATCTTTCGGATGGGGATGAAGAGTGTGTTTGGTAGCACTTTTAAGTGTAACAGGCATACTCAACTTCATGTCTTAGTGCATTAGCGCTATGATACGTGGAGTTTTGTTCATTGGCGTCTTAGTAGCATGCTACTATGATACGTTGGTGATATTTTTTATATAACAACAATACCAACTTTGTTACCAAAGTCGATAGGGATCATGTGGGTGTGTTGTGAGGGGGGCGCCACCCGTATGATAGTTGCATTGATGCTTACTGCTACTTGCGGTATTGCGTCTTGTGATGGATCTGCGGGTGTGCTGCGCCTGATTCGACGCATTCTTGTGGTTCTGGTCGATGGTGGTATACAAGGTGTTCACGTATAGACGTCTTGTATGGACGTTAGATAGTTTTTTTTTACGAAAACCAAACATCTTACTTTCAGTCAAATATAATTGAATTCTGAATATCGAGTACAGGTAAGTTGTTTATTTATAGGAATCGGTGTTGATGGTGCTTGTAGGCTTTCTTGAAGTACGCAGATATTTTCGCCTTCTGGTTGACTACAACCAACTATGGTTATACAGCTTTTTCAGCTATGCTTTGTATTTTATTATTTGTAAAATATGTGGTTGGTTTCTAATTTTGTACCTACTTTGGAGTTTTTCTGGTTTTTTTAATTGCCTAAAAATATAATAAATTAAGTAGGCAATAATTCTGTTTGCACTAACACATCTTGGTAATAAGCTACATACCACAATAAATCTAAATGGATATTTTAACTAGTTAACTCTTCTTAAAATCGTGACATATTTTCTCAATCTTAGTCTAATCGAGCTCTTTGAAATAAGCCCAAATACAATGGTGTTTCGTAGTGGCGTCACTGAGATCTTTTATCCTCCTTCTAAGTCTACCATCGTGAAGACAAGATCATCACAGTGACCTAGGTTTTTATGAGCCCTGTCACATGAGTTCAAACACGATCGTTCTATCTAGTCAATGAGTCATATACTCAGCTTCGGATTGCACGATCGGAAAGGAGAGATCATAATAGTCATATAGTTCCTTATGGACACTTTCAAACGAGTTTAAACATGATAGATTTATCTAGTGCCGTAACTGAGAACCTATACCCACCTTCGGATTGCACCATCATAAAGGTAAGATTATAACAGTCACCTAGATCTTTGTGAGTTCTTTGAAATGAGTTCCAACACAATCAACTGCCTCGACGATACAGGACAAAATCGTAGTGTGGGGTAAAGTTTTTATTAAAAAAGGAATAAAGAGAAAAAGGTCGTACTAGCTGGTGCCGTCACTTAGATCCTATACCTACCTTCAGATTCCACTATAATTATTTTTCAAATGATTATTTTTTAAATGAGTCCAAATACAATGATTCTATGGAGTGAAGTCACTGAGGTCCTAAACCCACAATGGATTTCACCATTATCTAGGCTATATCATCACAGTAATCTAGGTCTTCACGAACCTTTTTAAAAATAAGTTCTGACACGATGATTCTAAGAAGCATCACTGAGATCATTTATTCACCTTTTGAGTCAATCTTAAACATGGTAACATCATCACGGCCACCTTAGTCTCCATCCTCCATTAAAGGAAATTCTCAAATTAAGAAAATCCATACCGCAAAGAAATAATGTTATTAGCTACTAATAAAGTAAATAATTAACAGTAATTAAAATGAACTGGAGCTAGCGGATTACGGTGCACCTGAAAAACTTCCTGGAGTGCCGTCAGTTTAAAATTTAATTTTAAGATTTCACATTCACGATCAGTTTCTGGATGTACGTCAGTTCAACTGAGCTGTTAAACTGATAGTACGCCCGAAAAAATCCGTAGGTTGACGTCGGTAAAAGATTTCTATTTAAGATTTCAGACTCACGGTCAGTTCTTGGATGTACGTCAGTTCACTGACCGTGTGTGGCGACCATAAGTTACACGACTTAGACATTTGGTCCGGCAAATTGCAGGTTAATTAAAAGTTCTTGATTACCTTTCATTAGAAAATGAATTGTTCTTAAAGTAAGATAATATTCTATTCACGTCCCACCGTTGGGTACTGACGTCTTCTCTAGTTTTTGGGACAAGAAAGTGCCCGCCGTGCTACCAATGCGTATTGCCGGACTTCACAAAAAGTCTTCTAAATACTTGAGCAAAATAGTGTATTGCTATGAATGAGAATAAAAATTTTAACCTCTCAAACGCCAACCGTCCAAATTTGACCGCTTTGATATTCCGTCAAAAGTCAATAGGTCAAATTTGACAACACCCACCCACAGCAATTTAACCCATCAAAACTTATGTTTAAAGACTACTTTTATGTAAAGAAGTTTGGCATTATAGTATCAATATGACATTTTCTATCCTAAAGTATCCTAAAGTAAGTAAATAAAATATTTTTTCTAAAACAAATAAAAAAACAGGTTTCTATTGGATGTTGACTGCGCAGTGGCGGTGAAAAAATATCCATTACCGTATCGTCTCATGGGTTTCGTAAAGGAAAACAGAGCGGGAAAAAAACAACATACAAACAAACAAAACCCAATAACAAATGAAAAATAAGAAAGAATGATTGCTGACCTGCTAGCCAAGATTGGAAACTCTGACAAATATAACCCCCACCACCCCACTTTATGAGGCAATTTATGGTGGAGGCTTATGTTCAGCCGTGTCCCTTTGATTTGATATTTAGATGATTGGGTATTCACCTACTATAAATATTCCAACAATATATTTAACACATATAATGAGTGTTAAATTATGTTATTAAATTATTACAACAATAGATTATGCAGTAAAAGTACTAAAAATCTTCAAAGATGATAAATTTTGAATATGTTACCCAAGTTACAAGCGTTTTATAAAAAGTGTATACTGCCTGAAATTATTGACTGGAGATAAGCTCGGTTAATGCCGTTGCAGCAAATATTTTTATAATAAAAATATGATAATTGATTGTAAGAACCGATTAAAAAATATTAGTTACAGTTGGCCATTTTATTTATGAAAACAGGTTGCAACCGTAGTATTTTTTTATTTATACTACTATGCTACAGTTAGTAGATAAAATCGATTATTAACCAACATCGGAATACAGTCGATTACTACGAAATAATTAAAATATTTATGTATGTTTATTTCAACACTAAGTTACATAAATGAAAAATAGATCATAATACATTAATTAGATAACATAAAAATGACACATCAAAAAATTTTCGACTCTGAACTCCTTCTTAAGAAAACTTGTATAATGGGAGATAAAGATCGTTTTGTCGCTATATTAACAGTATCATCGCTATATTATCATATCGCTTGTTAATATCGTTGTTGTAGGAATAAATAATCAGTACTGTGAGCCTAACAGTATTAACAAAAAAGCAACACCAAACATACACATGCACATAAACAAGGCACTTCCTTTTAGTCTTCAAGATAAATAGCCTGCTTCAAGTTAAATATGTAGCGAGAAGGTACCTACTGAGAAGTTCTCTTTTAGTTTAAGTATCACACCGACTTGAGTTATGTTAGTTCTTGCGCTTCTAAAAGTTTTTAACGCTCTTAATCAATCTTTATCATTAGTTATACAAAAGTTTAAAAAAAAAGGTAAAAAATAGATGTTCAGTAACATGCCATTTTCTACCAAACTAAAGATTTTAAGACAAATAAAATATAACATAATTTTGTTGCGTGAAGCTCCAATAAAATATTTCACAGCAAATAAATATGTGTGAAGTATTATTCCTACGTTAAAAAATCAAAAACACAGAAAAATCGTACTAGAGAATTAGCTAAAATTCAATTTGCAAAATTAAAATTATTTACACCACGTCCATTTTGTAGTAATTAAAGTATAAAAAACATACTAAATAATCTTAAAAATATAAATTAAAGAATCAAAAACATACTAAATATTCTTAAAAATATAAATAACACGCACACACGCTCTTAGGATGAAGATGTTCTTAATTTGGTCCTTCGTCAATATAACGCCAATTTGGCCGATAAACTTCCATCAATTTCGACCCTTGCCAATTTCAATAAATTTAAATAAATATTCAGTTAAAACTTATAATACATTATTTTATGTTGCGTACGTCAATGGTTTGTGGTAAATTAAACCCTCAATCCTCTTAAAATTCCCGTGCAGTCGCATTCGTCCGTGAAATCCCGAGCGGTTGCATGCGATCGCACCCACCCTCAGCACTTTAAATCATTAAAACTTATATTTATTGACTACTTTTCTCGAAAGAAGTTTTAAATCACAGAATATATACAAAATTCTCTATCATGTTGTCTAAACAAAAGTCAGTTACTCTATGTATTTTATTTTTATTCTCCTGTCAATTTACGACTTTTGCCGACCATAAGAAAATGGGGCGATTTTACTGTAGATTAAAAAAAATTCATAGAGACTGTTTTTGTTCGTATTATAGAATAAAGAATTTTGTATAGATTATTACGCATAACTTCTTTAAGGAAAAGTGGTCTATAAATATAAGTTTTAATGGTTTAAAGTGCTGTGGGTGGGTGCGGTCGCACGCGATACAAACTTATATATATATATATATATATATATATATATATATATATATATATATATATAATATAATACATACTATGCCGATGTAGGTAGCGTGAAAATTGATATTACTTCTATATATTACTCGAAATTATTTACGTTAAAAGATAAATTTTATTTACACAAAAATTTTTATAATAATTTTATAAAAAACTGTTCTTAACTTAGAAAACTCCAAAACTCAACGCAACAATACACAATAACGAGCACTCGACAACGACGCAATTGGAATGTAGATTATAAATAAATATCTATAGACTAACAAAATTTTTATTTAACTAGAGGATAGAAAACTTCATATTGATTCCATAATGGCAAATTTATTCATAAAAGTGTAGTCTTTAAATATAAGTTTTTATGGGTTACAGTGTTGTGGGTGGGTGCGGTCTCATGAGAACGCTAGGGATTTGACGGCATATGGCTGCGGTTTATGAGTTAGGGATTAAGCGGTTAAAGTACTTCTTTCTTTTTTTTTTTGGTAATAGCATATTAACTTTTCGTAGTGGATACAAAACAAACGATAATATAACTCGTAGTCATTATTAATTTACAGTCCATCGCAAGCCACAAATTACTGCCACAAAGCATGGTTCTGAGCTATCTAAGTCTAACGACTTTTTGTACTCTCTCACCATCGTCATCCCATCTAGGGGAGCCCGCAGTACTCTTTTATAAATAAATAAAAACACTCTCATTTGATAAAAGTTATAACACTAAAAGTAAACGCGATCTTTATCCACATGCCTTAATGCGGTAGCAGTGGTAGCTCAGTAGCTTAGCGCTCGCTGTAAATTTCATAGAACGCGAGCAACCCGGGAACAATCCCCGCCGGCATCAATGAAATTGTTAAAGGAAAATTTAAATGCTGATTTATCTCGTGCTCAGCGGTAAAGGAAAACGTTGTGAGGAAACCTGCATGTCTGAGAAATAAAAAATAAATATTATATTTCGAAGACACGTAAAGTCCGCCATCAGGTGTTGGGGTAACGCGGCGGATAATCCTTGAGTTAAAACGCTCTCAGAAGTGATAGGATGCCTGTGCTCAACAGTGGGGCGTATAATGTTTTTATCTTTAATTTTTAACTTTATAGATAAATAGTTTAAGAAATTAATTGAATATATGTACAGTTTAGGTACTACATAAAATTTAATTTATACTTACGATTTTTGTCACTAGATTTGACTCCAGCTTCATTTGGATTTAGATAAATACTACGTTCTAGTTGTATTATAATTAATGAACAATTTTTTAATTAACATGATACTATCTGGACTAGAATATTTTATTATTTCATCGCATGAGTTATTATAAAATAAATTTAATTATACTCTTATAATATTGGCAACTTTAGGGATTTTTTAATAAGACATCCATCCTGAGGTTTTGTCTACCTTCAGAGTTTGGATAAAATTCCATAAAAATCATTTGTAGTATGTAGGAAAATTTGCTTTATATTCATTATTCTTTTATATGTCCTTGATGATGCTGTATTGAAAAACCGATCGGTTTTTATTATTAAAAGTATGATATTAAAATTTGTGAAACTAGTACAAATGTTAAACCAAATCACAAAATCACAAATACCTTTATAGATTTTATCTTCAATTTTATTATCTTTTCCATTATAATATTCTTTATAATCCCAGGTTCATATCCATTGCTCATTCATCATTTCTAATTTCTTACTAAAATCTGCGCTATCCCAGGGGATCCAAAATAATCTATGTATCATAATATGAATGCACGTTTGTTCGAAATGGGATGTTTCGTGTTTTCGTGTCATTTTATGTAGGTTTTTTGTAAAATATAATTAAGTTATATTTGTTGTTATTAATTTTTGTGATAATATCTAATAATAACATTTTTATCTATTGCTAGTATAAATTGTATGTCTGGATTCATTGAATTATTTTAGGAAATAAAACTGTTTATTCAGTCGAGAGGGCCCTTACAAAGGCAAAGGATGTCATCTGAATATTTGAATCAATAACAAATGTTATCTTTAACCTATAAATTTATACATTAAAATAAGTTTAAATTTATACATAAAGATATCAGTACAAGTGGGAGACAAGGCACTATCCATGGCAAGGAATGGCAGGATGAGGAATGGTTTATCTGTAAAGATTATCGTTGAAAATGAAGTAATTATGTTCCAAACACATTGAAATAACATGAACGATATCTATTAGAATTTAAAATTAACTGATGAGTCAACAAAAATTTAATTTATTTCAAGCTCTGTAAGTTTTTACTAGTATGGTTTAAAATAAATATTTAACATCAAAGGACACTAATATATGTAGCATTATCAGGTTAATAGACGTTTTTAATATTTCTGTTAGATCGTTACTAATATAATAATAGTACTTTGTAAGCTATTTTGGAAATTCGTAGGCAGTCGATTCTGTGTAAGTTACTATGGACCTTAATATCACACACTTTATGCAGTTACCTTCCTTCTTTTATGTAGTACCTTCTTTATGTTGCTTATAGTAACAATGACGAAGAGTAACAGGGTTAATTGCTGTTAATCTGTGGTAGTTCTTTGAAAATCTCCTTAATATAGGAGAGTTTCATGTCAATGAGTGGCTTATATACGTGGTAACTACTATTTTCTACATTTATAAGAACTGTCCACAAAAATCTTTTATTTTACTAAGTACCTTTAGTTTTATGTAAAATACGAATCAAATAAATTTAAAAATATTTTTAAAATATAAAATATTTGATATAATGCGGCCAAATCAGCGCTCTAATATCGAGTAGCAGAACTAGGAGAGATTTTTAGAAAATTCCCTACTAGAAATTTCGGTATGTACTCGAACATTCTAGAAGAGGCCCTATATAAGGCCGGGGTAATTTTATACTATCGCGGTTCCCTCGTTTTATGGCTCTAGAAAATCGAAAAATCATCCGATTTCGATGTATTTTTTTATTTTAAATTTTACGGCGGACTTACGATAAAATACATGATTTAAAAAATTAAAACTTATATTGGTTTCAGGGTTTTAAATTTTCATGAAAATGCACTCATTCACGTATAATTGTTCATAACTTTTTTACAAATAATCGAATGAATTTGTTATAGTTTTTTTTTCATAATATTCACAAAAAACAAGCAAATTAAAAAAAACATTGAAAATGTTTGTTTATTAATTTCTTATTTTGGTGTTTTATTGAGTGTAAGATAGAGCGAAGCGAGCTCGGAACTTAGGGCATCCCGACTCGGACAGATTAGGTTTGAAGGAGATGGCGGGGGAGATGGGACTAGAGGAACGTGAAAATGGTCTATTCACTCGCTTCGCTTGCTCAGTCGACCCCGCTATCTCCTTCTAACCTAACCTGTCCAAGTTGGGAGGCCCTAATTCCCGAGCTCGCTTCGCTAAAAATTAATAAATAAACATTATATGATTTTTTTTCTTCAAATTTGTTTTAAAATGAGGTTTTTTGTGTATTCTAAGAAAGAAAAAAATAAACTTCGTTTAATGCTTTGAAAAAAAGTTATGAACGATTATATTTTTTTTTATTTATTAAACTTAGGACCACAAACAAGTTCACAATTATTAACTTATCTAATATAATTACTACACATTTTTTATTATTGTGAACTCAGCAACGCTGGTCACTTACTTAATTATAACATTTTTTCAACAAAATAAAGCTTGTTACAGAGTACAACTTGACATTGACAATATCTTGTTATTTTTAATCTAGAAGTAAATTCTAAACACAGTATCGACTGACAAATATTGTAGGGTTATGGTAGGATATATGACACCACTGCTCATTAGTTTTATTTTTTAAATGGTCGTGTCATATAATATTTTTTTTCCATTATCTACTCAATGAGTACTTATTTAAATTTCTCAGTGACAATCTTCTTATAATTACCTCGTCCAATGGCAATCATTAAAATTCTCATTGTACGAGTGCATCATACGTGATAAAGAGGACCTTCGTCCCGCGTTAGTTCGGCATAAATTAATACAAAAAAGTTTATGAGAATGGGCCACGCGCTGATGTGCTCTGGTAGGTACCCTATAATTCATATTCTCAGTTATATCCATACAGTCGTATCTATTGTGACACAGATCATAAAATAACATTGCCTCAAAAATTGTACGCCTTGATTTAAGAGTGGTAAGATTATATTTTGCCATGAGTTCATTGTACGTTTTTTTTTCTCGCATATTTATAATGGATATCTTTAAGAAATTTCTTCTGCACAATTTCTAGTTTATCAATATATTTTTATATAGAAGATTCCAAATAGTCACACCATACTCTAAATGACATCTTATTAAGGATTTATAAAGATGTGAGTCAATGGATTTTTAAACATATTACCAGATCGGATGACGAAACCATACATCTTATAAGCTTCGTTAATAATATTTTCAATGTGTATACTTAGATGTAGTTTAGTGTCTAAAGTTACTCCAAGATCCCTGATTGCTACTTCTTGAGATAAGGGGGTACCACATAAATAATAGATGCAAGAGCTGGTTTTTTTCTTTTTTGTAAAAGTTATAGATTTACATTTGTTAAGGCTGAGTTGTAACTTATTTCTATTACAGTATGATGTGAAACGGTTTAAATCATCCTGGAATTCTAAATGGTCATTAGTGTTGTTGATAATTTTGTATACCTTTAAGTCATCAGCATATAAAAGAAACCTACTTGAACGGAAGCACATATTAATGTTACTTATAAATATTATAAATAGAAAAGGACCAATAATAGATCCTTGTGGCACGCCCGAAGTAATCGTTACACATTCCGATTCATGACCCCTAATAACCACTTTTTGCATTCTGTTTGAAATGTAAAACTTAAACCACTGCCATAGATTACCTCTTATTCCATTATAGGCAATTTTTTCTAGTATCATTTTATGGTCGACCCGGTCAAATGCCTTGCGAAAATCTGTGTACACACAGTCAACTTGCTTACGTGCATCGAGAGCTTCAAATGGGAAATTCGAGTAAATAATTAAATTAGTCACAGTGGATCTATTCTTAACAAAGCCATGCTGCTGTGGCAATATATATAACGGCGTTATGTACTAATGGTACAGGGGGATAAGTCGCTCGCGTCCGTAGGCTTTGACCACCTAATCCTAGGCCCACCCTACACGTGTCCCCCGGGTGGTGCTAAATGAGCGACAAGCAGATAGCACAGACTCGGCTCCTCGCCGTGGTAGTGGCGTTAAATATACCACCCCATTCGCACCATGAGGAATCAAATTAAAGAAATGGCCCCGAGTTCCCGGCGCCCCTTTAATGGGGCAGGGGTACGAAGAATCTATGGGAGGAAAACCGGCGACGAGGTTCGCCACCCGTCACGTTCTGTCTCGCGGAGGGGCGAAAAGTGGATTGCAGAGGCCCGTCTGGCTATGTTGAATGTATGTGGAGCAATGAATGATAAAATGGATGAAGTATGCGAGGTGATGTATGATAGAGGAATAGATTTGTTATGTGTAAATGAGACGAAACGGAAGGGGAACGATGTCACTACACATGGCATGTATACCGCATACTGGTCTGGTGTAGACGAGATCGAGCGGGCATGCCGGGGAGTAGGTATCATCCTATCAGAAAGAATGGTGCAATGTGTGAAAGAGTATGAATGTGTAAGCCCAAGACTGCTATGGATACGATTGAAAGTGGGCTTAAAGAAGTTGTTTGTGCTAGGGGTCTACGCCCCAGACATGTCTAAGCCCACTCATATCCGAGAGCAGTTTTGGGAAATGGTAAGGATGGTATTAATGAAATGTAAGGGAAATGAAAATGTTGTTATGCTAGGAGATTTTAATGGAAGAGTTGGTGTGAGGAGGCTTGGTTATGAAAGGATATTGGGAACGTTTGGTGATGAAAGTATAAATGAGAATGGTAAAAGCCTCCTCACTGTATGTATGGAAAAGAATCTTTTTTGTGACGAACACTTTCTTTCGCCACAAGAGGATTCACATGTATACTTGGGAAAGAGGTGATGATAGAAGCATGATAGATTTCATAATTGTGGATAATAGATTGAGGGGCGCAGTGGTGGATACAAGGGTTTACCGGGGGTCAAACGTAGGAACGGATCATTTTTTGGTTTTATGCCGAATAAATGGTCTATTCAGGAGGTGGCGCCATCGGTTATCTGTGTCTACCACTGCGTTACAGTGTATTAGAACAGAAAGATTACAAGATGAAAGTGAGAAAAACAAGTTCAAATGTAGACTGGAAGAAAACGTAAGTGGTTTGGATGAATCATGTATGAATGAGTTAGACTTGGAGAATGTATTGCAAAATGTTAAGAAAGGTTTAGTAGATGCAGCTACCGAAGTATGTGGTGTTAGTAAAAGAAAGAGTGAAAGGAAAAAATAATACTTTGTGGTGGGATGATGAGATACGTACGGAAGTTGAAGCAAAGAAGAGAGCATGGCTAGATTTACTAGCAACTAAGGCTGGTAATTCTAGCGGTACGAATGATGATTTTGAAAGAAAAAAGGCAGTCTTTAGACATCTAAATAAAAGAGTAAAAGAAGTAGTTGAAAGGAAAAAGCAAGAAAAAACGGATAAGAATGATAGAAGAATATCGGATAACTTCCAGGCAAATATTAAAATGAGGGGACGTTCAAAACAGCCTATAATGAGTGCTATAAGAGATGAGAATGGCTATATTCTGAATGATGAAGTTTTGAGTTTAAAGAGGTGGAAGGAATATTTTGAAAGCATGTTTATGAGTGAGGAGACAACGTATGAACTGAATGCAATAGGAACACCGAAAGAAGAGGAAGGAGGTAGCGAGATAAGTATAGATGAAATAATGAAAGCAAGGAAAAGCATGAAAGCAGGTAAGGCTGCCGGATATGATAGAGTTTCACTCGAAATGCTAAGGGCTGGAGAGGAAGTGATGGCAGGACTGCTGCACACCTTGTTTAATTTATGCTGGGGACTGAAGCGGGTACCGGGGAGACTAGTGCAAAGCCGTGATAGTCCCATTATCCTGTTAACCAAGCCTTGCTCACATTCGATCGCGCAATACCAACCTTACGCCCGCCAAGTAGTGATCGAATTAGATCAGAATTATGTAAACATGTCTACCTATGAAAAAACTATTTTTTCGTTTTAAACAAAACCAAAGACACTATGCAATAGATATAAGTATCAAAGACAAAGATATGCTCTTTTATTTTAAACCATAACCTGGCAATGTTTCTTAGAAAAAAAAAAAAAGAAATCAGTCTGAACTTCCGGCGTTCCACGTGTCACTTTGATGAACGTGCTCCGTGTTTTTTATAGAATTTTATATTTGTGTCTGGACTAAAAAACGAAAGTATTATACTTTTTTATATTCCTTGTAATATAGTGAACACATATATATATAATTTGTGGTATAAAAAAGTGAAAAGTAAATTGCCAAAAGTGCTTCAAAATCTGCAAGGCCCATTATGGCGGCTGGGTCATAAATGTGGTATTTTTCACATTCTCATTTATTTTTAGTGTAAAATGTAAGTAAAAATAGTTTTCTTACATATTTCAAATAACTTGACGTTGTATTTATTTCAAATTCACACAAAACTATTTTAGAAATATTGTTCTAAATGTCACACAGATAAAATATTATAATTTAATTTTTTTAATTTCTTTATATTTCAATATTTTGGTATGAGTAACGAATGGAAACACATAAAACATAAAAGTATACATATTTCCAAACATTTTCATATAAATTTCTCTAAAAACAAAAGTGTAGAATTCAAATTAGTAGTAATTTTGTCACTAAAATTGAAGTTATATACTACATATATATATGTTTATTTACATATGTATATTTATTACAATTTCTAGCAACCAAAAATAATTTTATTCGATAGTTTATACATTCAACAAGAATTCCTGTAAGTTTTATCCATAAATATTGTCTCAAAGTGAAAATATAGCAAAATTTGCAATATAGCAAAAAATTTGCTAATTTGCAAATTTTCCCGCCAAAAAGGTCCCGAGCGAACGGGAGTATAACATGTCGCGCGCTGTCAGAGCTTACAGGTTATATAAGGGATAAGGTTTGCAGCAGGACTGTAAAAACTACCGAGGTATCAGCCTTCTTAGCATCGTGGGAAAACTGTATGCCAAGGTACTAATTGAAAACGGTCATGAAAGAAACCGATGGAAAAATTTGGGATGTGCAAGCGGGATTTAGAAAGGGAATGGGATGTACAGATCAAGTCTTCTCCATGCGCATTATCGCGGAGAAGTTTTTGGCCAAAAAACCAAAAGTTTTTTGTGCGTTCATGGACTTGGAGAAGACCTATGACAGAGTGGATAGGAATGTGCTATGGCAAACACTGAACTCATTTGGGTTGAGCGCTGGCTTGATACAGGCATTGAAGTCTCTTTATAGGGACTCTAGTGCTTGTTTTAGGATCAACGGGGTCTACTCGGACTGGTTTGGCATCCATAAAGGTGTCAGACAGGGCTGTGTGGCTTCCCCGTGGTTGTTCAACCTATTTATAGACAGTTGTTTGCAAAATTTGAAAGTTGAAGAATGCGGATTAAGAATGGGTGAGGTAACCATCAAATGCCTTTTGTACGCCGATGATCAAGTTATTCTTGTGTCATCGGCGGCTGAGTTACAAATGATGGTTACATTAATGAACAGATCATTAAAAGAAAGGGGTATGAAAGTGAACGCAAGTAAGACGAAAATTATGGTTTTTGAAAGAGATGAAAGTAAAACGATATGTGAAATAAGAATAGATGGGGAGTTGATCGAGCAAGTAAATGAGTTTGTATATTTGGGTTGCGTATTTAGCAGGGATGGGAGATATGATAAGGATATAGAACGACGAGTGAACGCAGGAAACGGAGTAAATGGGGCCCTACACTCTATTGTGAAGAGTCAAAATGTGTCAAAAAAGGCACGTATGGCAATTCACAATGCTGTGTCGGTCCCTACTTTAACGTATGGTAGTGAAAGTTAGGTGTGGCAGAAGAATCACGAGAGTAAAATAAATGCAATAGAAATGCGGTCGTTAAGGAGTATGTTAGGGCTGAATCTGAATGACAGGGTGAAAAATTGTGTGATAAGAGAAGAGTGTGGTTTGCAAGATGATGTTGTGACCAGGATTAAGAAAGGAACGCTTCGGTGGTTTGGTCATGTGGAAAGAATGGAAGAGGAAAGAGTGACAAAGAAAATTTATGTTGCAGAAGTGAATTGCAGAGTCGGAAAGGGACGTCCTAGGCGAAAATTTATCGACCAAATTGGCGATTTATTGAAAACGGGCCAAATTAGGAGTATCCTTAACCGACGAGCATGCATGCGTAAGTGTATGGATGTGAAGGAGGCGAGAGAGGTGTGTCAGGATCGTGCCAAATGGAAGTCTGTAGTCTCTGTCTACCCCTCTGGGTGACAGGCGTGAGTGTTTATGTACTAATGGTTCAAAAATCTTCGCTATCGTAAGTAGTATGGAGATAGGTCTATAATATTAAACTTCTTTCTTAGACCCTCCTTTGTGTACGGGCACTATTCTAGCAGTTTTCCAGACTTTGGGAAAAATTCCACATTGCAAACATTTATTATACAGGAGGCATACCAGTTCATCAATATCCTCAGCAGTTGCTTTTAGAAACAGAGCATGGACATTGTCCACCCCGGCACACTTCTTTACATCTAACATCTTCAATTGGTTAGTGACTTCAAGTTTTGTGAGTTTGATGTCGTTTATAAGAATATCAGGTATTTTAGTATCGTTAACAATGATATCTTGAATATCAAAGTCATCAGTGACCATAGTTGGCTCAAAAAACCGAATGAAAATAGCTAGAGAATATTGAGCAAACTTTGTTAGGACCTGTAGCCACCATATCTTTAAAATTAACAGTACTCGGTATGTCAGAGATCTTTTTACGATTTTTCAAATAAGTCCGAAAGAATTTACTGTTATCCCTAATACTATTCTCTACTTTACTAATATGGAATTATTATAGCAACGCTCTGAAACTTTTTTGAATTTATTCCTGTATATGGAAAAGATATTGTAATTCGATTCACTTCGATATTTTTTTTATTTTTTGTACAAGCCCGGTTTTTTTATTGTATATCAGAATTAATTCAGGCGTAAACCAACAAGGGAAACGATTAGGTTTAACTTCTTTGATTGGCACATGTTTTTTAATAATTGTGTAAATTGTCTCATAAAAGTACGCAACAGCATCTTCGGCATCTTTGTCCAAAAAAGATTTTCCCAATCGATTTTTATAATTTCATCTTTTATTTTATCACAGTTAGCCAATGTATAGCATTGTCGAAACGTTATATTACGTTCTAGGTATTTTTGTCATTCTGATAATGTAATGAAAACTTCAAAACGGGGGTGAAGAGCATCGGGTGGTACCAACTTTGAGGTCACTGATGATAGGCTGCACTTAGTTGTATTTATTATAGCTAAGTCAAGGATTCTGTTATTTTTGTTAAGAATATAGTTCACCTGATGACCGTTTATTAGTGATATAAAATTAATTAGGCACCGGCATGAGGGATTCAAGTTCAAATCTATTATAGGTACAAGGGCCTGGCCGGTATTATTCCAGCCAAGATTCGGCAGATTAAAATCACCAATTATAATAAAACTTGTAGTCGATCTAGATAATTGGTTTTGTAATAAATTTAAAAAAACTAATGTATGTATCAAAATTTTGATTAGGTGGGATATAGACGGCTGAGAGAATATAAACATAGTTTGCAATGCATAACTCTAGTAATAAAAAATCAACAAGAGGCTGGAGGGGCTCAAAGTCATGCGTCAGCGTTTCAAGACGAACTACAGCACAAAGCGAACGGTGCACCGCTATCAGTATGCCTCCGCCGTCTTGCCGGCCGGTTGTTGCACGATTTCTGTCCTTTTTAAAATATGATACTGTAACACTTCCCCCCCTCTCATAAATAATAAATATATTAGATATAATTAATTTACCCCTTTTCTATAAAAATTATATATATGTTACTAGGATAAATAAAATATGTTTTGGTCTTTCTAAATGATCTTTCTAAAGGTTTAATAATAGGCCGTTTGTAATATTTTGGCGTGATCGACTTGGTTAGGACCCTTATTTACGTTGTATTTGTTTAGTAACTTAGTTCTTTTAGGTGTCTTTTGGAAGAATGAATATTCACTACAGAAATTGAAAGCTGTTGGTAGTGCCTTATAAGCTAACTGAACCACGTTCACGAAGACAGGGCTCGAGAATGGTTAAGAACATAAAACGTCCCTATTCCACTTGTATCAGGTTTACATTATTAATTTATTATTATTTACCCCTTCCCGCTCGAAAAAGTCTCAAAATATATTTATACAAAGTACCCGATACAAGGGCTTCGCTCTCCTACATTTATTTAAAAATGTAGGGGAGGCAAACGGCTCCACACACGCCGTGCACGGTGAGCGCCAACCATTTTGATGCACTCCCCCCGAAGGGAACGCTAATTCGGGAACTGAACCGTAGTCCACAGCAAAATAATTGGCGAACCAGTAAAAGAGGCTTGGCCCCTTGTTAGTGCGTAAGCACAAACATCGACCGAAGTCGCGCATGTCAATGCGTGTAAAGCCAAACAGAATACGAACGAGTCCAGCCATAGTTAATGTACGTCACACGGTTTATGCAAATAGGCTCACTAGCCGTAAACCCTCCGTGAGCACCACCACCTGCCAGACCGCCGCTCCTGCAGACGTGATGAAAGTGTATGGCATCACCACCAATTGCATGATCATCACGGTTAATAGCCGCAGAGCGTGTCATGAGTCTACCGCTCACCTCAAGGGAATGGGGTTCCACGTTGAAGGGCTTTCGGCCGCAGACTTGAGAGTCTCCTCAGAACCTCCCGCCAGCTACCACCCGCATGAGGTCGACACATATGCTCCACCAACCAATACAACGGCTGATATAGCCAAAAGGCAGTTTAAAGATAAGAGTAATAATTCGCCATCACAAAGGGTTTGTGTCACTGACGTTGAGTAAATGCATTTTCGATCATGTTTGTCTCACCCACCAACAAGTTGCCTTCAATCATTCAAAGGTGGGAAAGTTACAGAGATATAATATTATGTTGTTATATAAAACATCGTGGAGGGAGTCTGCAGCCCAGTAATGAAGGGACCCGACTTGGGCAAAGCTACTCAAGTGTGAGTCAAACCAAGACGCAGAGAGCGCCATTAAGAATAGCGTCCCACCAAACAACCATCGCAAAGACGTAACGTTGCAGAACGCAACAAGCATCAATACGACTATCGTCGGGCTTACACCATCCCAAGTTCCCCCTTACATCCCAGCAGACATCACCACCCGCATACCTCCATAGACCGGAACCACAGGAGTGCGTCGAATCAGGCGCAGCACACCCGCAGATCTATCACAAGACGCAATATTGCAAGTAGCAGTAAGCATCAATGCAACTATCATACGGATGGCGCCCTCTCATAACACACCCGCATGACCCCTATCGATTTTGGTAACAAAGTTTTTATTGTTGTTATATAAAAAATATCACCAACGTATCACAGTAGCACGCTACTAAGACGCCAATGAACAAAACTCCACGTATCATAGCGCTAATGCACTAAAACATGAAGTTGAGTATGCCTGTTACGCTTAAAAGTGCTACCAAACACACTCATCATCCCAATCCGAAAGATAGAACGACGCATCGCTATGCGCTACGACGTCGCCCACAAACGGTATGGGTGTGCGATGTCCACGGGAAAGCCGTATTGCTAAAACAAGCCCGCTTACCTCCGACACTAAGATGTTAATTGTATACCTCCATCTACCAGGACCACAGGAATGCGTCGAATCAGGCGCAGCACACCCGTAGATCCATCACAAGACGCAATACCGCAAGTAGCAGTAAGCATCAATGCAACTATCATACGGATGGCGCCCCCACTCACATGATCCCTATCGATTTTGGTAACAAAGTTTTTATTGTTGTTATATAAAAAATATTACCAACGTATTGTTACGCGCTCAACGTCATACACTAGCGTCATCTAGTGTCAGGAACGAGAGCGAGGGGAGCTTTGCAGAAAATGACATCACAAATCTTTACCGACAGCGCCATCCGAAGAACTAAGTTTCTAGAAAATCTACACTCGAACACTCGTCGCTTTGCGCGCATTTACTTGAATATTCCGGATGCTTCATTGCTAATTTGTATATATAGGCTCTGCAAGATGCGATCGGGTCAGTATTGGATTTGGCGAAACAAGCGAAGCTTCGGAGCGGAATTAAGTGAATCAGTGTGATTAATTATTAGTGTTTTTAACTTTAATTAGTGTAAAGGGAATTAAAGTGTTAATTTAGGTAATTCTATCGGCAATTTTAAAAAATTTAATTTTAATAAAATAAAATTTTAATTTTAAAAAATCATGACGATTTTACCTAAGGACGAGATGGAGGGTGTCCGTACCCGAAGTCAACGCCAGCAGGAGACGGACCAGAGGAGATTTGGTGGTGCAACGCCGCAGATGTCTGAGGGCCAGCCGCCGGCCACGGAAGCCAGCCTGTCAGCAGCTTCTACGTCTATGGCACCTGACTTAGGTGCTCTGATGGTGATGCTGCAGCACCTGCAGCGTGGACAGGAGGAACAAGCCCGCCGGCAGGAGGAACAGGCCCGTTGTTTAGAAGAGCAACTCCAACGCGATAAGGAAGAGCAGATGCTCCTTATGAAAGACCTTCACGCTACCTTCAGAAAAGAGATACGGGAGGTGAAGGATAAGGTTGCTCAACATGACAACCGCCTGTCGGAAGCTGAAAACCAAATTAACCAAGTAAACAATCGGGTTGACAACGTAATGGCTGACGTGAGGAAATCACTTGACGAACTCAAACTTGGGGAGGGAACTACAGCTCCCGTAGTAGCTACAACACCTTCGCTACGTGGATTCAAAGTGCCGCCGTTCGACGGTACCTCTTCCTGGTCAGCCTACAAGATCCAGTTCGAGACTGTTATGAAGGCGAACGGCTGGAATAAAAGTCAGGCCATGACTGCTCTCACACTAGGCCTGCGCGACTAGGCCTTAACAGTTCTGGAAGCTCTCGGTGAGGAAGTGACTTATGAGCAACTCCTTGAGGCATTGGAGACGAGATATGGCGACGCTCACCTGGAACACGTCTTTTGTGCGCAACTTAGAGATCGTGTGCAGCGCATCAACGAAAACCTGCAGCAGTGGGCTCTAGAAGTGGAGAAGCTGGTTCGAAAAGCATACCGGTCTGTACCTGCGCTCATTGAAGAAAACCTGGTGCAGACATTCATCGACGGCATCCGCGACCTGGAAGTCAGAGCTGCTGTGAGGCTCGGGCACCACGACACGCTTCAGGACCCCTTGGCCCATGCACTGGAAGTGGAAGCAGTGCGGCAGGATCATCGCTCCCATCGCGTCAGGGAGGTTGCAGCAGCTACAGTTCGCGACCGAAACAAAGGATACAGCCCTAGGTGCTATGGCTGTGGAGAAAAAGACCATCTTCAATCCAGCTGCCCTAAGCGAACAGTGGAAAGGAGAGTTGATCGATCTCGAGAGGGTAGTGAAGATAACGGCACTGCCTGGCGGCGACAGGATCATCGTTCATCTCACGCTAGGGAGGTTACAGCAGTTACGGTTCGCGACCACAATAAATGATACAGCCCTAGGTGCTATGGCTGTGGGAAAAGGGGCCATCATCGGTCCAGCTGCCCTAAGCACACCCTAGGAAGGGAAGGTGAACGGTCTCAGAAAGGAAGTGCGGCTAACAGCACCGCCCAGCAGCAGCAGGAATACGACTTTACTATCAGACACTGCAGCGGGAAATCTCACGGCAACGCAGATGCATTGACAAGAAGACATTGTCCTGTAGATTGCAATCACTGTAGTAGGCAAGAGAGTAAGGAAGTGGTATCCGTGAGGATGCTCAGGACAGACCACCTCAGCAAGGGGTGGAAGGACAGCCTACGACATGCACAGCAGGAAGATCCGAATCATCAAGCCGATTCTGGGTTGGATGAAGGCCCGTGCTACCAAGCCTAAGTGGAGGGACGTCTCAGCGATGAGTTCAACCACGAAAAGCTATTGGGCCCATTGGGACAGCTTGCTGCTTCAGGATGGAGTCCTGTGCCGTAAATGGGACAATGGTCGAGGAGACAGCTGTCGTTTGCAAATGGTTGTCCCTAAAGCTAAAGTGCCGAATGTTCTACAGCTGTGCCATAATGGTCGTTCAAGAGTCCATCTGGGAGATAAACGAACTCTACTGAAGGTCCGAGAACAGTTTTACTGGGTCCATTGTCGTGACGATGTCGAGGATTGGTGTCGTACATGAACAAGTCGTGCGGCCGTGAAGGGACCTCAGACACGTAATAGAGGAGCATCGAAATTGTGCAATGTTGGTGCACCATGGGATAGGACAGCCCTAGACATTGCGGAGCCGTTACAGAAAGGCGCAAGGAGGACTCCAAAGATCGCCCACGTGGATCGCCTGGCGCGTTATTATGGGGCCGATAATGCTCGGGACAAGCATGTCTTAGGAGGGGGGCAGTGTTACACGCTCAACGTCATACACTAGCGCAATCTAGTATCAGGAACGAGAGCGAGGGGAGCTTTGCAGAAAATGACATCACAAATCTTTACCGACAGCGCCATCCGAAGAACTAAGTTTCTAGAAAATCTACACTCGAACACTCGTCACTTTGCGCGCATTTACTTGAATATTCCGGATGCTTCATTGCTAATTTGTGTATATAGGCGCTGCAAGATGCGATCGGGGCAGTATTGGATTTGGCGAGACAAGCGAAGCTTCGGAGCGGAATTTAGTGAATCAGTGTGATTAATTATTAGTGTTTTTAACTTTAATTAGTGTAAAGGGAATTAAAGTGTTAATTTAGGTAATTCTATCGGCAATTTTTATTGTCACGAACCTCAAGCTCGTAACATTATCATAGTAGCACGCTACTAAGACGCCAATGAACAGAACTCCACGTATCATAGCGCTAATACACTAAGACATGAAGTTGAGTATGCCTGTTACACTTAAAAGTGCTACCAAACACACTCATCATCCCAATCCGAGAGATAGACGACGCATCGTTATGCGCTCTGACGTCGCCCACAAATGTAGGGTGTGCGATGTTCACGTGAAAGCCGTACTGCTACAATAAAACCTACTTATCACCGACACTAAGATGTTAATTGTATACTTCCATCGACCAGAACCACAGGAATGCATCGAATCAGGCGCAGCACACCCGCAGATCCATCACAAGATGCAATACCGCAAGTAGCAGTAAGCATCAATGCAACTATCATACGGATGGCGCCCCCTCACAACACACCCACATGATCCCTATCGATCTTGGTAACAAAGTTTTTATTGTTGTTATATAAAAAATATCACCAACGTGTCATAGTAGCACGCTACTAAGACGCCAATGAACAAAACTCCACGTATCATAGCGCTAATGCACTAAGACATGAATTTGAGTATGCCTGTTACACTTAAAAGTGCTACCAAACACACTCATCATCCCAATCCGAAAGATAGACGACGCATCGTTTTTCGCTACGACGTCGCCCACAAACGGTATGGGTGTGCGATGTCCACGGGAAAGCCGTATTGCTACAACAAACCCGTTTACCCCCAGCACTAAGATGATATGTCTAGAACACATCGGTTAGCGAGTCCAAGTTTACCTCGGACCAGTTGCTCGTGAAGCAGCATACACGCCACCATAATATATTCTTTTCAAGTCCCTAATAAGGAATAGTCATTTTGCTACAGTACTAGGAGCAGTCGGTCACCCGACCACCCCATACGATGCTTATGCATCAAGGAGACCTTCAATAATAATGCTTTTGTATCATAGACCTTACTTCCATAAGTCGTTCATATATAGGGTTCGAACCCACAACCCTACTATTGTAATGCAAATTCATCATGGAGACCTTCTATAGTATTGCTTTTGTATCATAGACCTTACTTTCATAGGTCATTCATATATAGGATGCGAACCCACTACCCTACTATTGAAATGCATATTAATCATAGAGACCTTCTATAGTATTGCTTTTGTATCATAGACCTTACTTTCATAAGTCATTAATATATAGGGTTCGAACCCACGACCCTACTACTGTAATGAATATTTATCATAGAGACCTTCTATAGTATTGCTTTTGTATCATAGACCTTACTTTCATAAGTCATTAATATATAGGGTTCGAACCCACGACCCTACTACTGTAATGAATATTTATCATAGAGACCTTCATAGTATTGCTTTTGTATCATAGACCTTACTTTCATAAGTCCATAATATATAGGGTTCGAACCCACGACCCTACTATTGTAATGCATATTCATCATAGAGACCTTCTATAGTATTGTTTTTGTATCATTGAATTTATTATCATAAGTCCCTAATATAGGACTAGTCATTGTGCTACAGTACTTCAGGCAGTCGGGCTTCCGACCACCCCATATATATGTACAACTGCAGGTATGTATCTCCGGCAGCTTCGTCTATACAAAACATCTATACATGAACACCTCCCATAACTTAAGAAACTTTTCTTTTATACGTGAACTCCTTCCACAACTTAGGAAATTTCTTTTATACACGAACTCCTGCAACAACTTAGGAAAATTTTCTTTTTTCACGACTTAGACAATTTTCAACAAATTTTCTAATTATCTTATAAATGTTATTTATCCTAATTTTTATAATATTTTCGACTTGTATTTCTATTAATTATCTTATTTTAAATATTTTTCAAGTTTTTAATAAATTTATTGATTATGGAAGACAATATTTTGCCTTCAATTTACTATGTTATTGGTCTAATGTCTGAAATGTATTTATATTAACTTTATGGTTATTAATGTTATTTTATTGTTTAAAATATATCTTTTAAGACTATTTTTGACGCCTCTTTAAATTGAATTTAATTATTAATAATAATATGGGGCCGTTACAATACCTATCGTCTATAAATTCATTGTCGCTGATATCCGCGTGTAACCAAGTTTCCGTTAATACCATTATGTCGTATGTATGAGAGATAATATTCATATATAGAGTATGCAGTTTAGTACGTAATTCTCGACAAGTTTGGTAATATACAGTTAACATATTAGAATTGAATTTTTTTATTGTATTATAATAAGTAAGTAAAACCGTTCGGTGCAATATGCGGAGAGAAAATGTTGCGAGATATAAATTAAATATTAAGAACACAGAGCATATTGTGGCATGATAAATGTGATAAGAAAAATTATGTTTAACAGTTTTCTGAATATGATTTTTAAGATTTAATATGGGATATAGCCAAATACTTTTAGGTGAATTGTTATTGCCATCATACAATGAGATCACAAAAACTTTTATTATGTATATACGAGTAGAATTTTGAAGTGTGGGTTAGACAATGGTGAATAATTATTACATAAGTTATCATAACAATAAGGTAAGGAATTCTTAATATTATTAGGGCTTAATTTTATTAATATCTTGTTCATTACGAATTGAGAATATGGGAGAAGTGTCGTTTTCACGAACCCGTATGGTACCATGTTTAATCCAGACAAATTTGTAATTGTTTTTCTGGCCACTTCACGACTGAGTACAAATAATTTCCTATATTTGTGTGTCAGGTGTTCATTGATGAAAATACCTGATATCAGTAGTTGATCTGATTTTACCATATGCGGCACTCTATGCACTGATACTATGTCGGCAGGATTAATAGGGTGCTTAATAATTGAGCCAATGTTTTGAAGTACAGCTATCAAATTTTCATCACGACGTTCTGGGAGATTGACAATTTCTACATTAGACTGCCTGACCTGTTGCTCCATCATGTCTATTTTAGATTCCAGCATTGATAACTGAGTGGGGACTTCTTTACGCCGCAGAGAATCCTCTTCCAATGTTTTTAAACGAGCATCAAAAGCATGTTGCCTATTACTCATATAGTTTTCCGAGTCATGCATATTGTTTAACCGAAGATTAAATTGATTCAGGGTATCATTAATGGATGTTGTTAATTTGCAAATTTCTCTCTCAAGTACCAAATTTACGGCATTTTTAACAGAGTCTGTGACTACCGCCTCAATGCTAACTTTAAAAGATTCCATTTGGTTAGCTATTTTCAACTCTAACGTATCCATAATTGAGTTCAACTCGTCGGGTTCAGGTTGTTTGCGTTTACGCATATTAACAAAGATATTATTATCAGTTGAAGTTGAAGCGGTTGACAAGTCCGGATTAGACGAACACAACTTAAATTGATTTGAGGGAGTTCGCTGCATGTTCGCCGTCATATCGTCGTCCTTTTCAAATCAAGCTACGAATATGTTGAGCGGTCCTTTTCACGACGCAAGTGAGACAGTCAAACACGATTAAACCACTTGGTGCGCTAGTCACACAAAATTGTTACTTATGGATATTGCAATAGTTTCGATATTCAAACGTTAAAAATATTGCAAATAATGGAACAGCGAAGTACACAACTGCTTGTAACAAGCTTCACGGACGGAATGAATATTCGAATAATTGCGTTTATGATCACATTTAAAGTCATAAAACTGTATAAAAACGTGAGGTATTCACTATATTATTAAAACGAAGATTATAAAAAAAATTCATCGAAATCGGATGATCATTCAATTTTCTAGAGCCAGAAAACTAGGGGACCGCGAAGGTATAAAATTACCAAAGCCGGTAAGGATCGCGATCGGGGAGTATTGAATTGGCAATTCAAGCGAATACTTCGAAGCGATATAACTGCAAACTAAAGTGATCAGTAGTACAAATGTGTTTTATTATTAGTGTGTTGTTATTACTGTTAGGTAATTAAAGTATCAATTTTGATATTCAAGCGGTAGTTTTTGTTGTCAAGGAAGCCCGTAGCAATTTCTATCAGAAATAGGATAAAATCATGCCGATTTTACCTAAGGACGATACAGACGTAATCCACCCCGAAGTCAACGTCAGCAGAAGACGGACCGGAGACAATTTGGTGGTACAATGCCATAGAATTCGGAGGGCCAGCTGCTGGCCAAGGAGGCAAGCCTCGTAAGCAGCTCCTACACTCGCAGCACCCGAATTAGGTGCTTTTATGAAGATGCTGCAGGAGCAGCTCACTAACAGGAAAAACAGGACCCCGATAGGATGAACAGGCCCGTTGGTTTGAAGAGCAGCTGCAGCGTGGACAGGAGGAACTGTCCCGTCAGTTAGAAAAGCAGTAGGAGGAACAGGCCCGCCGACAGGAAGAATAGGCCCGCCGACAGAAGTAACAGGCCCATCGTTTGGAAGAGCAGCTCAAACGCAATAAGAAATATCAGGTACTCTTCATGAAGGACCTTCGCGCTACCTTCAGGAATGCTAAAGGGAGGTGATGGATAGAGTTGCTCAATGCGACAACCGCCTGTCGCAAGCTGAAAACCAATTCGACCAAGTGAACAATCGGGTTGACAACGTGATGGGTGATGTAAAGAAAACGTTGAACAACCACGAGAAACTCGAGAATGGAATTACAGCTCCCGTAATAGCTCCAACACCTTCGTTACGTGGATTCAAAGTGCCGTCTTTCGACGGGACTTCTTTCTGGTCGGCCTACAAAATCTAGTTTGAAGCTATCATGAAGGCGAATGGCTGGCATTGGAAGCTAAATATGGCAACGCTTACCTGGAATACGAATTTCGACTTACACGTCACACCTTAAAAAAAACTGCAGAAGTTGGCTCTTAAGGTAGAGGAGCTGGTTTAAAAAGCACACCAGTCTGTACCTGCACACATTGCAGAGAATCTGATGCAGAAGTTGGTTGACAGATTCCACGACGTTGAAGTCAGAGCTGCTGTGAGACTCGGACATCATGTGACGCTTAAGGATACCTTAACCAATGTACTGGAGGTCGAAACCATGCGGTAGGATCATCGTTCCCATTGCGTCAGGGAGGTTGCAGCAGCTACAGTTAACGACCTCAATAAAGGATGCAGCCCTAGGTGATATGGCTGAGGGGAAAGGGGCCAACTTCTCACCATCTGTGGTAATACATATTTCGTGGTTGTGTGGAAGCTTCAACAGTTGCAGATAAACTAGTTCATGAAGTATTTTATCGTTTTGAAGTACCCTTAGAGATTCACAGCGATTAAGGAAGGAACTTTGAGTTTCAAATATTCCAGGAAACATGCAGAGTTATGCGTGCTCATAAAACAAGGACAACTTCTTACCACCTGCAATCTGATGAAATGATAGAGCGATTTAATCAGACATTGGAGAGGTGCCTAGCAAAAGTTGTGTAAAATCGATAACGAGAATGAGACAAGCACATACAACCGTTTTTGTTGTCTTATTGAATCCCTATTCAGGAAAGTACACCAGTAATACCAGCTTTCGCAGACTTTGAAAGAGAATTAAGGCTACCTGCAGACCTGATCACAGAAATACCACCTCCGTAATACTGGTATAACCGATTATGCCAGACTTGCAGAACATCATGAATGTCATTTATGGGCACGTTAGACAATCGCGTCAGCAAATGTCTAAAAAGATGAAAACCCGATAAGACCACAAAATGAACAACTAAAGGGTCGATGAAGATTAACTAGTGGGATTGCACAATCCATTTCACAGCAATGGGAAATCTCCTAAGCTTAAAGCTAAATGGGATGAACCGTACCGGATTGTGACAAGGATCAATGACGTAGTCTACCTGATAGAGAAAGGTGGGAGAGGTAATTCTAACATCGTTCATATGGATCGACTGGCACGTTATTATGGGACCGGTTATGCTTGGGACGAGCATGTCTTAGGAGGGAGCAATATTGCGTGCCATAATTAATTCTTGGTACATAGTGTTAGTCGTATAGCGTTATCTAGTATCGAGTAGCAAAACCTGGAGAGCTTTGTAGAAAATTCAACACTAATACTTTCGACTCCTACTCAGACGAAACTGGTATGTACTCGAACATTCTAGATATTTTAATAGAAGAGGCCCTTTTTAAAGCCGGTAAGAAGCGCGACCTGGGAGTATTGAATTGGCAATTCAAGCGAATAGTTCGAAGCGATATAACTGCGAACTAAAGTGATCATCAGTACAATTGTGTTTTATTATTAGTGTGTTTAAAGTTGTCATTAGTGTTCGGTAATTAAAGTGTCAATTTTTGTAATTCAATCGTCAGTTTTTACTGTCATGAACTCCAAGATCGTAACAAAATATAGACAAAATTTTAAACCATAGTTTGCAAATTGATTTCACAACATTGTTTCACAACAATTTGACCGAAAGTTAAATTACTTACAATGAAGTATTGTCACTGCTCTTTACAATTTATTTACAATGAAGTATTGTCACTGCTCGATATGGAACGAGTACGAGGCTCTGTAGATAAAAGGATTTTGTTATCGTAATTAAATGGAGGGGGGATTCATAATTCGAGGGAAAATAGGCGTCTCCTTCCCCGAACACTACACATTGAAATAATACTAGTTTTTTACGGAATTTATCGCGTATATTTTAACTTTTTAAAATACCCGACGTTTCGAACGCTTTACAGCACTCATGGTCACGGGCAGGACTGAGATATTCAACGTCCATATGTCATAGTTAACCGCGGTTACCATAGATTAAAATTTAACTTTTGTTCCGATCTATGCAGTATGAACTTATGGTATCTTGAAGTCTTGCAGTTGTATGCTTGGGTTGGGATTTAATTTTATTTATTATAGGATCCCAAGCAGATGGTAGCACCCAGCCATCTTCTCTATTGAAATTAGGATGTTTTTTGATTTCAATAGCCTCGCGAATCATCCTTGGAAGGAATCGATGTTCTTTAGCGAGGATCTGCGGTCTATCAAATCTGATGTAGTGACGGGGGCGATCCTGTACGTGTTCACAGGCTGCAGACTTCCCGGAGCGTCGATTCTTCACATCAGCTATATGTTCTTTAACGCGGGTTTTTATTGATCTTTTAGTTTTGTCCTATGTAGGAGAGACCACATTCACAATCAAGCTTGTACACTCCTGCATCTTGCAGAGGGACATTACACTTGACCGATGGTAAAAACTGACCAATCTTCTTCAGCGGCTTGAAGTATGTTTTGATGGAAGCGCGCTTCAAGATGTAGCCAATCTTGTCAGTGACTCCTCTAACATATGGCAGTACAGCAGGTACACGCTCGACTGTGGCCGGCTTCACTCGTTCACTGTGACGTAGGCGCGGGACCCGAAGCTTGTTGCCATGCAAAACTTGCTTGACATGGTGGAGCTCAGCGGCCAGGTGTTTACTGTCACAGATCCCTCGTGGTCTTTGAAACAAAGATTTACCCACGGTAGCTAACTGTGAAGGATGATGGTGAGAATCACCGTTTAAATATCTATCTGTATGGGTCTTTTTTCTATACACAGTATGGCTCAAGGTGTTATCATGATTCCGAATTACTAACACATCTAGAAAAGCTAAGGAATTGTTTGCCTCTAACTCCATTGTGAACTGAATTTTAGAATTTATAGAGTTAAGATGGTCTAAAAATGCAGTTACTTTATCTAAAGGTAGAATTGTGAAAGTGTCGTCTACGTACCGCTTGTAGAACCTTGGATTTATGGGAGAACTAAGCCATTAAAATGGATAATACCTACGTGCGCCAAATTTCCATTAAAATGGATAATACGTACGTGCGCCAAATCACCAAAATTGTATAGGTTACCAAAAATACACAAGCCCAATGCTCCATTACGTCCCATAGTGAGCCAAATCGATTCACTAACTTACAGATTGGCTCAACACTTAGTGAAAATACTCTCACCACTCGGGGGACATACAAGAGCACACATAAAGGGATTCCTACCATTTTGTCAGCGAGATTAAAGACCTATATCTGGCAGACAATGAAACTGTGGTCAGTTTTGATGTGCAGTCATTGTTTACATGCTTACCTGTTGAAGACTGCATCTCAATTGTAACTAGAAGGCTGGAAGAAAACAACATGCCCGTAGAATATGCAGTATTACTCAGACACTGCCTTACATCTGGCTACCTATTGTGGAAGGAGGAGTTCTACAAGCAAGTAGATGGTGTGGCGATGGGCTCACCTGTATCTCCCATTGTCGCCGACATATTCATGGAAGACTTTGAGGAGAAAGCCCTGCTTAGTTCTCCCATAAATCCAAGGTTCTACAAGCGGTACGTAGACGACACTTTCACAATTCTACCTTTAGATAAAGTAACTGCATTTTTAGACCATCTTAACTCTATAAATTCTAAAATTCAGTTCACAATGGAGTTAGAGGCAAACAATTCCTTAGCTTTTCTAGATGTGTTAGTAATTCGGAATCCTGATAACACCTTGAGCCATACTGTGTATAGAAAAAAGACCCATACAGATAGATATTTAAACGGTGATTCTCACCATCATCCTTCACAGTTAGCTACCGTGGGTAAATCTTTGTTTCAGAGAGCACGAGGGATCTGTGACAGTAAACACCTGGCTGCAGAGCTCCACCATGTCAAGCAAGTTTTGCATGACAACAAGGTTCGAGTCCCGCGCCTACGTCATAGTGAACGAGTGAAGCCGGCCACAGTCGAGCGTGTACCTGCTGTACTGCCATATGTTAGAGGAGTCACTGACAAGATTGGCTACATCTTGAAGCGCGCTTCCATCAAAACATACTTCAAGCCGCTGAAGAAGATTGGTCAGTTTTTACCATCGGTCAAGTGTAATGTCCCTCTGCAAGATGCAGGAGTGTACAAGCTTGATTGTGAATGTGGTCTCTCCTACATAGGACAAACTAAACGATCAATAAAAACCCGCGTTAAAGAACATATAGCTGATGTGAAGAATCGACGCTCCGGGAAGTCTGCAGTCTGTGAACACGTACAGGATCGCCCCCGTCACTACATCAGATTTGATAGACCGCAGATCCTCGCTAAAGAACACCGATTCCTTCCAAGGATGATTCGCGAGGCTATTGAAATCAAAAAACATCCTAATTTCAATAGAGAAGATGGCTGGGTGCTACCATCTGCTTGGGATCCTATAATAAATAAAATTAAATCCCAACCCAAGCATACAACTGCAAGACTTCAAGATACCATAAGTTCATACTGCATAGATCGGAACAAAAGTTAAATTTTAATCTATGGTAACCGCGGTTAACTATGACATATGGACGTTGAACATCTCGGTCCTGCCCGTGACCATGAGTGCCGTAAAGCGTTCGAAACGTCGGGTATTTAAAAAGTTAAAATATACGCGATAAATTCCGTAAAAACTAGTATTATTTCAATGTCTCCTTCCCCTTCAATGTCTTACTACTGTAGTTGAACAAAGCATTGAAAATTAGGACACTAGATAGAGACTAAGAGCTAACCAAATTACTTTATTCAAATTAATGCGAACTCTGATGTTAAATATTCTATTATTAAATTAAAATAAGTGTTATTAAATATATTATCATATTTATGTACGTGTTAACATGTTTGAAGGACTATTTTCTGCCTAGGCATCCGTCTTCGTAAGATTATCACTTCTTTACCTATTTCTACTGGCAAGCAACAGTGGCTCTACAGCCGCGTTTCGTGACAACGCATCTATAGCTTTCTTTGTGTAAATTTTCATGCAAGTGTCTACGGGCTAAAGAAGCAACTTACTCTCAGGTGTACCTTAAGTTCATTTTGTTACTCAAATATAGTGTATGTTCTAACATAAGCTTTCTCGAAGGAGTGGATCAAAGCATAATAAAATATAATGCCATTAAAAATAATATCAAAACAATAAAAAAAAAATATATATATATATATATATATATATATATATATATATGCCTATATAAGTAAAAGCTACAGATTAAATTCGTGTTATGTAATGCATTCAGGGTGCTGTTTGGTCTACCTCGTTATTGTAATGCGCCGGGTATGTTCGCGGATGCGCGTGTGGTTTGTTTCTAGACCACCATGCGTAAACGATACACATCCCTGGTGCGCAGGGTGCGGGCCAGTTCCAATGGTATCCTGAGGGCATTTTCTGACAGGTTTGAGGTCAGTACCTGAACCATTGTCATACGGTGCACGCGCTGACTAATCGGGCCTGTCTTATATATAGTTTTCAAAATTAGGTAAATAGTTTTAAGGTTTACGAAAATTAGTTTTAAGATTTGTATTATTACTATCATCTATGATCCTTGTGGTCGAAATAAATGACTTTTTTTAACGAATTACTCGACAACGCCCCTTCTTGTATGTGTGAGTGTGTGAGTGTGAGTGTGTGTGTGTGTGTGTGTGTGTGTGTGTGTGTGTGAATGGGTGTGTGTGAATGGGTGTGCGTGTGTGCATGTGTACACTGTTGTGTTTGTGTGTGTGCGTGTGTTGTGTGCGTGTGTGAGTGTGTGTATGCGTTTGTGCGTGTGCGCATGTGTGCATGTTTGCGCGTGCGCTTGCGTGTTTGTGTGTGTGTGTGTGTGTTTACCATAAACCAGTTAACATGTTTTCTACATCTTCATAATCAAGATTTTTAAGGACGCGTTTACAAAATTGATAGGTATAGAATCGAACTATTGCATGAGATATTATCACGAAACCTTACCTCCGATCTTGATGGAGTGACCTCAAAATGTAATTCGGGATTACTAGTGGAACTCTTGGACTAGTAGAACTGGGTGCACACGAGCGAACACACACGCACAAGCACATACACAAACACAAAACAACAGTGGTCACACGCACGCACATTCACACACACACACACACACACACACACACACACACACACACACACACACACACACACACACACACACACGAGTGATAAATTAATTTGTAATAAATTACTATCCATCATCGTCTAAGTGATTTATGACAAATTAACAAAATGACACAAATTCACTCACACGATAACAAAATCTCGAACAAACGTCTTTCCACAATAAAACCTGCCAAAGTTTGATCCACAAAATCGGCAGATAGGTAACGCATTTTCTTACCTTGTTACTATAACGAAGTAGCCTACTGGGTTCTCTGTCACACACAGAACGCGACGTTGCCGCTTCGTGTTCGAGTACCTATTCGTCAATTATGGCCCCCCGATCCACTTAGTCTAAGTAAATGTTGCATATAAATTAAATATACTCTGGATCTAAAAAATCATATTCAGTATGATTTTTTCGACCGTTGATAGACAAACAAATGTTGGTCAAATCGCTGACGAGTATATTGAAATCCTGTTAGTGCAGATCCACTGACGTCACACGCGCATCAAGAATGGATCAAAGTATATCAGTTTGTGCGACGAGGAGCTGAGCAAACACGTCAAATGGGTCTATCAACAATTGTTCTAACTTCTCACTGGATCAACATTTACCGTGAAAGGATGGTATACCTATATATATATATATATATATATATATATATATATATATATATATATATATATATATATATATATATATATATATATATAGGTAGTCACCCGTATTACAGGCGCCAAATTTGACAAAGTAGCGATATCTAAACCTGGAGAAAAGGAATTGAAGAATATATTGCAAAGGCTAAAGCCCGCATTGGCAGACTGATATGCTTCAGGTCAGGCAATAATGGGCCAAGGATAGTGCGCACCATCAGGATGGCGTTTTCTTGGACAAATGACAGTTTCTCTCAGCCGGATATAGCGCAAAAACTGACGGAGCAGATAGATTACCCGAAGCAGAGAATCACTGTTTAAGAAAAGCGGATTTGGCGATATACCGAGAGGTGGACACGGTTCAACCAGAATAGTTTTAATTCAAAGTTCAAAGTGATCAGAAGAGGCTTTAAAATCATTAGAGCGACCAATGGTAAGTAGAATTTGCCAAGCAGCGAATCAGGCCGACACTGTCGCATTCTGGTGCGGCCTGTGGTCAGAGCCCGTAAACCATTTGGAAGGCAGTTGTGACGTGTTAGTGAGCGATTATTACGCCCAAAGACTCCGTCATCATAACGCGTGATGACGCAGCTGAGGCAGTCCGTAGGGCCTTGAACTAGAAATGTCCAGGACTCGACGGGCTGCATCACTGCTGGCTGACGGGGTTCGTGGTGTGTCCGCTGTGTTCGTCTGACAGTTAAAAGAGGCTTTTGAATAGAAGTCACTCCCTGGCCTCTTCACTACTGGAATCACTCATTTAGTTCCTAAGAACCAGCGTACGACAGACCCTAGCAAATACCAATACAAATACAAATATTACGTATCTACCGACCATACAAAAGAAACTAACATCCATTTTGATTGCGATAACCACTCGTCACCTGGACTCAAATCAGGTGATGTCGCGCGCTTAAAATGGATGTCGGGGCGGTGGTCAGGGAACCGTGGAACCACTCCTTATTGCCGTGGTCATTGGCAAAGTGGTAAATCGCAACTATCGGAACTTCTCTGCCGCCTGGATATACTACAGAAAGTCATTCGACTCGATTTCTCATGCAGGACTATAGAGGATTCTCGCGCTGTACAAGATTTACTGTACATTTAAAAACTTCCTCGAGCACAGTCTATGTAGTGTATATGGGCAGTGGCGTACGATCTTTTGTCATCTGATAAGAAGGGTTATTTTCTAGGGCGATTGTCTGAGTCCAATCTGGTTTTACCTCTATGATTTCTTATAATTACGCGAACACTACACATTCAAATAATACTAGTTTTTACGGAATTTATCTCGTATATTTAACTTTTTAATTACCCGACGATTCAAACGCTTTACAGCACTCATGGTCACGGGCAGGACTGAGATGTTCAACGTCCATATGTCATAGTTAACCGCGGTTACCATAGATTAAAATTTTACTTTTGTTCCGATCTATGCAGTATGAACTAATGGTATCTTGAAGTCTTGCAGTTGTATGCTTGGGTTGGGATTTAATTTTACTTATTATAGGATCCCAAGCAGATGGTAGCACCCAGCCATCTTCTCTATTGAAATTAGGATGTTTTTTGATTTCCAATAGCCTCGCGAATCATCCTTGGAAGGAATCGGTGTTCTTTAGCGAGGATCTGCGGTCTATCAAATCTGATGTAGTGACGGGGGCGATCCTGTACGTGTTCACAGACTGCAGACTTCCCGGAGCGTCGATTCTTCACATCAGCTATATGTTCTTTAACGCGGGTTTTTATTGATCTTTTAGTTTGTCCTATGTAGGAGAGACCACATTCACAATCAAGCTTGTACACTCCTGCATCTTGCAGAGGGACATTACACTTGATCGATGGTAAAAACTGACCAATCTTCTTCAGCGGCTTGAAGTATGTTTTGATGGAAGCGCGCTTCAAGATGTAGCCAATCTTGTCAGTGACTCCTCTAACATATGGCAGTACAGCAGGTACACGCTCGACTGTGGCCGGCTTCACTCATTCACTGTGACGTAGGCGCGGGATTCGAAGCTTGTTGTCATGCAAAACTTGCTTGACATGGTGGAGCTCTGCAGCCAGGTGTTTACTTTCACAGATCCCTCGTGCTCTCTGAAACATCGCCCCCGTCACTACATCAGATTTGATAGACCGCAGATCCTCGCTAAAGAACACCGATTCCTTCCAAGGATGATTCGCGAGGCTATTGAAATCAATAGAGAAGATGGCTGGGTGCTACCATCTGCTTGGGATCCTATAATAAATAAAATTAAATCCCAACCCAAGCATACAACTGCAAGATTTCAAGATACCATAAGTTCATACTGCATAGATCGGAACAAAAATAAAATTTTAATCTATGGTAACCGCGGTTAACTATGACATATGGACGTTGAACATCTCAGTCCTGCCCGTGACCATGAGTGCTGTAAAGCGTTCGAAACGTCGGGTATTTTAAAAGTTAAATATACGCGATAAATTTCGTAAAAACTAGTATTATTTCAATGGTTTTACCTCTCTTTGAACCCTCTCAGTATATTAGTGGAGGACTCCGAGAGTAGATTTCAGCTTCAGAAAGAAGTTACAAAAGCGACCCACCTTTTCTAAATTGATGTCCTAAGTTATTCGCCTCCATTGGCTCCCATCTTGTGGAATTGCTAAGCATGATCTGTGATTTAAGCATGTCTGTTAGAGTGGAGCTGGGGACGTATAAGTGTGCGGTCCTCCATGTTTAAAAGGTGAAGGTTTGCTAACTCTGAGTGTACAGATTTATCTATGTTTATAATTTTAAGACGCCTTTCGAAGCTGAAACATATAGATACCTGAGTATATAACAAAACTTTGGTATCGACGGGGCTGGTTTGAATAAGTCAATTTGCGACGTGTTTTATACACGCTCGCTCAAAGTCCTTAACAGTCTTTTGTCCGGTGTGAATAAGATACACGCATATAACGGTGGGGTTACGCTTGTCCTCATGTATACCTTTGGCATACTCAGGTAGTCTCAGACTGAACTTAACGCCTTCGATAGAAAAGTTCACACTATCATGTCATCCCATTGAGATCATCATCTGAGATCGGCGGTATTGAGGCTGTACTAGCCTCGAAAGTATGGTGGGCGTGGCCTTTAAAGAGCGCTTACCATGCATAATTGCAAAGTATGCAGCCTCGGTAATTACTTTCTGACGAGACCGGATGATTTATTCTATAGGAACGTTATTTCTTGTGATTAAGTACTTACCTTTCTATCCATAGCCAAAGAGCAATGGCAGAACCCAGTAGTACATAGAATTGCCAACCGGACGACCGTATGGAAATAGAAGGAGCTCTACGGGAGATTCTACAAAGCTCTTCACGAGCCTATCACAGACATAGTAGCCTCCCTTCATTGGTTACGATTTGGTGACTTCTTCGGAGAAACGAAGGAAGTTGTCTGTGCAATACAGGGTCAGGTTATGAAAACCAAAAACTGTCGGAGATACATCCTTAACCCGCTAGCGGTTGTGTTAACCCTCTGATACTGACGTAACGTACGTCAGACACCGCAAAATTTATATATGTCTCATTCCGTCATTTCGCGACATAATCTCCTGTCTCGCTCAGTATCTTCCTCTGAGAGCGCCACCTACGCGTTAGCGTGGCGACGGCAGCCGCAGTGTGCGCACGTGGCTAATTGGAGCTATCAGGTGTCTACAGGACATAAGGTCAGTAATAAGTGATGGATCTGTCATACGTATTGTCAGTAAAATATTTATAATACCCTACTGTCTTACATACGTTACATCAGTAAATTAGTTATCACCTTAGCAATATGTTTCCATATAATTTTAATGACCTACGTTTTTGTTTCTATCTATATAGATGGCGAGTACCAGTAATTCGAGGAAGAGAAATCTTACAGGAAAATTACTTGAACAAGCACTTGAATAGTGGTTAAAAGAAGATAATGAGCACGAGTTTAGTGATGTAGACGACGAAGTAGCTGATCAAAATTTTACAATTGAAGAAGAAGAACATGTTGAGAGTGAGATTTCAGAAGTCGAAGAAATAGAAATTGAAACATCGAGTGAGGGGACGTATCGTTCTATTAATACGCCTGACTCGAACCGTAATTGTTATCGAGGTAAAAATGGTTTTGTTTGGTCAGTTACTGACTTTTTAAGGACATAGCGAACACTAGCTCGTAACATTGTGTCTTTACCTAGACAAAACCCTGATCATACGAGATTTCCCCGGTTACCAAGCACTCTGGCTGAGCTTTTTGATGATAATATGATAGAAACAATAGTTTCCTGTACAAATAAAAAACTTGAAGATTACCGCCGCCAGTTCTCTAATTAGTCGAAACACGAGCTGAGAGATACAAGTGCTGTAGAAATTCGATCTTTACTTGGATTATTATACTATTCCTCAGTATTCAAATGTAACGATGCTGATTCAAACTATTTGTTTGCGACTGATGGAATGTGATCATGTCATGTCATGTCGATGGAATGGTCATGAAATATTTAGATGTGTCATGTCTAAATATAGATTCAACACACTTTCGAATTGCTAGAGGCTGGACAATATTGATGACCGACAGGGGCGCTTAGAAACTGACCCTCTTGCTGCTGTTTCTGGATTTTTTGATAAATTTATCGCAAATTGTCAAGCAATTTACACACTTGGTCCATACACCTGCATTGACGAAATGCTATTAGCCTTCAAAGGTCGCTGCAAATTTGTCATCTACATGCCAAAAAAACCCACTAAATATGGGATCAAGATAATGATCTTGAACGACGCCCGGGAATCCTACGTATATAACGCGTACATTTACCACGGCAAGGGTTCTGATGATATAGGTCTCCCGGAGGCTGAGAAAAAGCATTCTGTCCCTACACAGTCTATGTTGCGACTTATAAAACCCATTGAAAATACCAATCGTAATGTGACAGCGGACAAATGGTTCAGCTCAATACCTCTGGCAGTAATGCTATTAAAAAAAGGACTGACATATTTGGGAACATTAAAAAATAACAAACGAAAAATATCTCCAGAGTTTATGCCAAGTAAAAACAGAGCTGTTGAAAGTTCTCTTTATGGTTTTATAAAAGACCTCACTTTCTTGTCTTTTGAACCAAAAAAAAAATTAATAATAAACTATAAACTAATTTCTAGTTGTCACCACAGTGCTAGTACTGACACAGAAACTAGAAAACCGACCATAATAGTCGATTATAATCACACAAAAGGCGGGGTCGACGAAATCGATAAAAAATGTGCGATATATTCCTGCAGTCGTAAATCGAGACGTTGGCCATAAGCTATATTTTATCGAGTACTAGATATTGCTAGCATCAATGCATATGTACTTTATGGTCAATGTGAAGGTGCGAAATTGATAAGAGGAGATTTCCTTACGCATCTATCCAGAGAACTAGTATTACCCGCATTAAAGTTTATAATGAAAAACTCCCAAGAGAATTGCGAGTGGCTCTGCGACGTGTACTAAGTCAGGACTTGCCCCCACCACCTTTACCGGAGTCTTCTAATGAGCCTAGTACAACATCACGAAAATTATGTCGCATCTGCCAAAGTAAATTGAAGCGACAAATGAGATTTGTTTTTTGTATATGTGCGAAACACATTTGTTTGCAGTGCTCCTCGCAAATTTGTGTTGACTGCAAGACTGAACTTTGAGACTGATTAAAAAAAATCCCTGTAAGGATTTTTATAATTTTAATGTCTTTTTTTGTTATTTCTTTTAATTTTATTCTCTTTCGTGATTGTCAAAGTTCCTAATTACAAATGTTCCTATAATTCACAGGGTTCCGGTAATAAATAATATTTTCTTAAAATAATGATTTGATTGGTCTGTTTTTTACAATGGCTTAAGAAATATAATGTAAACTTAGCTAAATTCAGTTTTATTTTCAATAACTAACAATAAAATTTGAAAAATCGTTACCTAAAAAATACATATGATAGGCTACTCCTCAGTAGAATAATTACAAGAAAGGCACCTCAGTAGCAGAGGGTTAAACCCGTTTGCTCGCGACGCAAATGGCGGGAATTGCAAATTTTTGATAACTTGGAAATTTTGCTATATTTTCACTTTGAAACAATATTTTTGGATAAAACTTACAGGAATTGTTATTGAATGTATAAACTATCGAATAAAATTGTTTTTGGTTACTAGAAATTGTAATAAAATTCATAAATTACCCTTTATAGCATAGGAGTAGTATATACTTCACTTTTAGTGCCAAAATTACCACTAATTTGAATTATACACTTTTGTTTCTGGAGAAATTTAATTGAAAATGTTTGGAAATATGTATATTTTTATGTTTTATGTGTTTATATTCGTCACTCATACCAAAATATTAAAAAAAAATATTTATCTGTATGACATTTCGAACAATATTTTAAATATATTTTTGTGTGAATTTGAAATAAATATAACGTAAAGTTAATTAAAATATGTTATAAAACTGTTTTTTAGTTACATTTTACACTAAAAATAAATGAGAATGGGAAAAATTACACATTTTTGACCCAACCGCTAAAATGGGCCGTCTCGATTTCGAAGTACTTTTGGCACTTACTTTTCACTTTTTATGCCACAAATTATATATCTACGTGTTCACTATATTACAAAGAATACAAAAAGGTATAATACTTTCGTTTTTAGTCCAGACACAAATATAAAATTCTATAAAAAAGACGGAGCACCTTCTGCAATGCGACACGTGGAACGCCGAAAGTTCAGAGTGATTTCTTTTTTTTTTCGAAGAAACATTGCCAGGTTATGGTTTAAAATAAAAGATCATATATTTGTATTTTACTACATTATTCATTGCATATTGTCTTTGGTTTCGTTTAATACAAAAAAATATTTTTTCATAGGGCAGTATTTGGTATCAAATTTGATACCTTCCCGAGCCAGAAGTATGTAATTTTATAATATTGAATAATAGTATGGCCATGAGCTAACGGGTAAAGATGGCACCGTCGATATCTATCGAGCTTTTCTCCATCCCGGTAAGTCACTTAGGCATGTCATCTTTGATTATTTGGCGTTTTTTTTAACTCTGAGTATTTGCACAGGTGAGTTTTACCTGTGTAGTAGTAGTAGTCAGAATTCGTCACCTTGAGCTCGCTATGAAATACGGTCTCGTGGACCGGAAAATGCCATATTAAAAGTACTTGCCGGAAGCTGTGCTCAAAAATGATCATGCCAGGCTCTACTGCAACCGGGCCATCATCACAGACAGGACTATTCTTGCGAATAAGCTTGATCAACATTACCATTCCATATGACGGGAACCTAGTTAGTTAGAACCTCGACGATTGCTGGCTCAAATGCAGGCTCTTCGATACCACCCGCATCGTCCGCCGGTTTCTTTTCCTTTTCTTTTTAACCTCGGCCATTTTGTCTCCCTTGCCGAGAGCTTCCATCAGTTTGGGCTTTTTTTTGTATATTTAATATATAATTATGTGTAATTATCATAATGATTTCTTATATTTACGCGAACACTACACATTGAAATAATACTAGTTTTTACGGAATTTATCGCGTATATTTAACTTTTTAAATTACCCGACGTTTCGAACGCTTTACAGCACTCATGGTCACGGGCAGGACTGAGATGTTCAACGTCCATATGTCATAGTTAACCGCGGTTACCATAGATTAAAATTTAACTTTTGTTCCGATCT
Organism: Parnassius apollo; assembly: GCA_907164705.1. Classification (NCBI taxonomy): domain Eukaryota; kingdom Metazoa; phylum Arthropoda; class Insecta; order Lepidoptera; family Papilionidae; genus Parnassius; species Parnassius apollo. The sequence goes on from CAJQZP010000923.1 coordinate 104,486, forward strand.
ATGTCGCAGTATGAACTTATGGTATCTTGAAGTCTTGCAGTTGTATGCTTGGGTTGGGATTTAATTTTATTTATTATAGGATCCCAAGCAGATGGTAGCACCCAGCCATCTTCTCTATTGAAATTAGGATGTTTTTTGATTTCAATAGCCTCGCGACATCATATGACCTTGGAAGGAATCGGTGTTCTTTAGCGAGGATCTGCGGTCTATCAAATCTGATGTAGTGACGGGGGCGATCCTGTACGTGTTCACAAACTGCGACTTATACCTGGAGCGTGATTCTTCACATCAGCTATATACTGGACATATAAGCTGTTTTTTTCTCGCTCAAGGGCTTAGTATAGCCATTTAGTAAGAACGCATCCAGAGTTCAATGCACATACAGATTTAGGTTTTAAATGCGTAATAATTATTATAATATATTATATGAATACTTAAAAATTAAATAACTCAATATTCAAGAATTATTAAACATAAATTTTGTATTGTTTTTATATTATTCACATAATCTGTGTAAATACAAACAAATAACAGCCGTGTTTGCCTTGATGCGGTTAAGAACGTCTGCTGAACCTCAACCTCAAACCATTTCGGTTTGCGACTAACAGTCAATAATTTAAAAATTTGCATGCAAATTAGTTGATCTGATTACATTTCAATTAATCAGCTGATTAAAACAGCTAAAAACATATTGCATATATTCATAGAGATAAGGATTTATATAGATTTCTGTGTATAATGTTAACTTAAATAATTTTAATATGTACTAACATAGATTAATCCATAATCTATAAAATATCTTATTTTACATCATCATCATGATTATAGCTCATCAAAAGTCTTGCTTCTGAGCATAGCTGCCTCCTCCCCAGGGAACCCTACACACGCAAACACTATCGAGCACACCACCTGATGTTAAGTAAATGACGTAGCCCATAACTGAGTTATTATACCTAAAATACTAATATAAAATGCATCGTTCTCAATAAAAACAGTATCCAGTTCTCTGCACATACATATGAAGCACAGCAGCAAATGGTTGCAATTTCACGCTGGTATTCTGTAAGAGCGTAGTCCTTCCTCAGTCGAGGCGAGCTATTCAGCTACAACTATAAAACAACTCAGCATGTGTCAATCACTTACAAGTGAAATAAACAAATAAAATAGGCTTGTTTGTTTTTCTTTATTTTATAAGAAAAGTTTGGACTAGATATGATTTTTAATAAGATATTAAAATTCCGCACTTGGGATAATTTATAAAATATTAGCGGTCCGTTGGCTTCGCACAGCAAATATACCCATTAGTTATTCGAAATATTCCTTTCCAACAACATTGCTTTGTACGTGGTCACTCAACTTTCCATCTTTAGCAATGATGTTCTTAGAGGGATGGATAATGGCCTCCAAATAGATGCTATATATACGGACTTTGAAAAGGCTTTTGACCGAGTTGAACATATCATCCTTCTAAAAAATCTCCAGGAGCTATCAATACGGGGAAACCTTCTCAGATGGCTGGAATCGTATCTGCGAAATCGCTCACAGGCGGTCTTTGTGGCAGGATATCGCTCAAATGTTGTGGACGTTCCATCTGGTGCACAAGGCTCAATATTGGGGCCCTTGCTGTACGCAGTATACTTATTTGATGTGGGCATCTTTTTTCATTCTCCTAAGTTTCTGATGTACGCTGATGACATGAAATTTACGCTTACATAAAATCTGAATCAGATGCTTATAAGCTACAGAAAGACTTATATCGTTTCTGCAGCTACTACCGTGATAACCGTATTAGCATGAATGTATCGAAATGTTTCCAAATTAGTTTTACTCGCAAAAGGAGAAAATTAATATCTCAATACTACTTGAACAACGTTCCTTTAGAAAAGAACTGACAAAACCAAAGACCTCGGAGTAGTTTTTGATTCGAAAATGATGATGACTGATCATATCTCGGCAATGGTTGCAAAGGCTAATAAAAATCTAGGCTTTTTGTTACGAGTTTGTTAACCTTTTTCGGACGTAGAATGTTAGAGCTTTTATACTATTCTTATGTCCGTAGTTTCCTGGATTGTAGTGTTATGTGGAACACAAATTACATAACGCACATACGAGAAATTGAACGAATACAGAGAAAATTTATTAAAGTCTTGAATTCTCGATGTCAAAATAAAACAAAAAATTGTACAGAATCATGTAATTTTCATAATTTTATGTAGTTGAAAGATAGCCGCACTCTACTCTAGATACTATTTCTTCATGATATCTGCAGTTACAAAATTGATAGCTCCGAAATAATTTCCTGTACTTTACAACTACGAGCACTTACTAAGCTCACTAGACATACTCCTTTATTTAATGTTCCTTTAAGTAACTCAAATTATGCACAGAATTCTGTAATATGTTGCATACTTAATACCTATAATAAAGAATTTTCTTCAACTGACATCTTCCACATCAGTCTTTAAAAAAGATATTATTTCATCAACAACAACTTTAATATATCCAAGAACTTTATATTAATATTATTAATTTGTAATTTTATTGATTCTAATATTATTAATTGTAAACTATAACAAGCGATAGTACGTTCATTTATATAAAGTAAGAACCTGTTATTGGCATTATGGATTATCTAAGAAGTTCTCTTAATATTTATAACGTGCTGTTGGTTCTATTATCAATAAATAAAAAAAAGAAAGCTTATTTCTGGATCTTGGAAACGGCGTTATGTACACTTGTAAATCTAAACCATTCATGGCAGAGGCTACGGAATTACCAAGTGGCAGCCGCCATCCATACACATCTGCTTCGTAGGAGTATCAAGTGTAGAAAGTTAGCAGGCATTTTTGTACAAAAAAGTGAAACAGGTATTCATATAATCTAGCAGAGATTCTGCCAATATAAATTGTAGAATGAATGAAGAAAATGTATAAATTGTGGAATGAAAATATAAGTTTCTCTGTCGAAAATACAAGAGTCAGCCAGGGAGACAATATAAAATCAGTTTAATAATAGGTACTCATATTAGTGTCATTAGTTGCGGACAGGTGGCGCTAGAAATATTTAATGGATAAAAGTGAGTTGCAACAACTATGCACAACGTACTTTGAGTAGCAGACTTAAAAATAATTCTGTTATCGTTGAATTGCGTGGAAGATAAAGATTGTATTATGATGACAGATCAAAATATTTGCAAGATTTCAAGGAGACTATAATACTGGCGGTGGCCAATCGCATTGGAAATATATGTATATCACGGGCGTTCGTTATAAATGGACCTTTGTAAATGTTACAGAATTTAAGCGGTCAGAGACTACTTTTCTATGAAGAAGTTTGGCATTATAGAATTAATATGAAATTTTATATACTCTAAAGCAATAAAATATAGTTATGCTATGGATATTTATATTTGGATATTATATTTCTACTGTGCCAGTGAGTAAACTTAACGAACGGAGTACATTCTCAAAAGTAGCACGGGGAGGGGGCGAATTTCTGAATAAAATGGATGAAGAATGGATTATGGTGCAGAGGAAAAGACTTCGGAACAGATTTATTGGGTCACAAGGGCAGTCAAAGGATCCTTCGGGTAAATTTAAGGCAGCAAATATAAGAACACCGTTGTTCATAAAGAATGTTGATAAAGAGACTTCAACCCAGGACATTGCCGATTATATTTTATGCAAAACGAATGTTGCTGTACAACTGGTGGAATTTAAAACGAAACGTCAAAAAGATTATAAGTCTTATAAAGTGTTTGTTCCCAGGCATATGACGGAAATGTTCCTGGACAAGAATCTTTGGCGTGAACGTATCTCGTTTCGGCGTTTTATTAATTTTAATGACATAAAATTACCTGCTACGGGCATGTGTAAGGCTTGTAATAAAAAGTATAAAACTTACTAGTTTTAATTGCAAGTCAGTTACGAGATCAGTGGACGGGGTGAGGGAATTATGCAAGACGGCAAACGTAATTGCTCTTCAGGAGACATGGTTATTACGGCATGACATTGCATATGTAGGGAATATTGACAGTGACTTTTAATTTACGAGCATGCATACTCCGTAGGCGACCCTATGGTGGGGAGGCTTTAATGTGGAAGAAAAGTGTGTTTTCGTCAGTTACAATCGTTCCGTATAATAGTGTTAGACCGACAGTTATTAAAGTATTTGCGAATAACCGTTTTTTCTTGGTTTTTTAGGTGCATATGCCTACAGACAATCAAGATAATTTAATTGAGTTTACAGAGGTGTTAAGAGAAATAGACGCTGTAATCGAGAGTTGCGAATTTGAATCTGCAATTATTCTTGGTGATCTTAATGCGCATCCTGGAGAATTATTCTATAATGAGTTATCCAATTTCTGTGAGGAGCGGAAGTGGCTCTGTGCAGACGTGGTCTATTTAAAAATGACATCAGTCACATACACTTATATAAGTGACATTAAAAAGGACTACCAAAGATGGCTTGATCACTGTCTAGTAATAGAGGCAGCTTAGCGATGTGTATTAAATTGTAAGGTATGTTTTGATGTTTATTAGTTAGATCATTTTCCACTGGAAGTAGATTTTAAGATACGTAATCTGCCATTTAAAACGCAATATAAAGAAAAAATGCTGTAACAGGTGAAGTGGGGTGGGAGGAGTGTCGATCAGATTAACATATATAGTAAAATATGTCATAATAATTTAAGAAATATTGACTTTCTAGTAGAATTTAGTTTTTGTGCGGATAAAGTGTGTAAAAGTGTAGATCATAGGACGGTAATTGATAAGGGTTATAATAATATTGTTTAAATCTTAATAGAAGCTGCTGAAACCAGCTATGAGATAAGAAAGCGTAGTAAACACAATCTAGTTATTGGGTACTTACGGGAGGTCCATCAGGAGGCAATTACCTCAGGAATTTATGAAGACCATAGTGGTAACAGTTCTAAAGAATAAGACTGGGTATGCTGCTAACAAGAACAATTATTGACTGATCTCGCTAGCTACTGTGATAGCGAAAGTATTGGATGGTTTGCTTGATCGTCGAATACAGGTACATGAGGCACAGTTTGGGATTAGACCTGTCCGCTGAAACTGCAATCTTGCGACTCAAGCATACCGTCCAATATTATGTTAGGAGAAAAACGCCTGTCTACGCCTGTTTTTTGGACTTGTCGAAGGCATTTGACCTGGTCTCGTACAACCTATTATGGGATAAGCTTCGGAGGGAAACGAGTACGCCTAGAGAGATAGTCGATATATTAAGGTATTGGTGTCAAAACCAATCAAATAATGTAACGTGGGCATGTCCATGCTCAAGTGAATAAAGGTTGGAGTGTGGAGTGAGACAGGGGGACTTAACTTCACCGAGGCTCTTTAATCTATATATAAATGGATTGAGCGATGAGCTTAGCAGAACTGTTTTTAGTTGTAAATTTATTAATATTAATTTTAAGTTACAAAATGTAAAGCTTGTATCATCATCATCATCATCATTACAGCCCTTCAAAAGTCCACTGCTGAACATAGGCCTCCCCCAAGTAATGCCACAAAGCACGGTCCTGAGCCACCTGCATCCATCGACTTCCTGCATGTCTTACCAGGTCGTCACTCCATCTAGTGGGGGGTCGCCCTACACTACGCCTACCGGTACGAGGCTGCCACTCGAGAACCTTTCTTCCCCATCGGTTATCGGTTCTTCGAGCTATATGGCCGGCCCATTGCCACTTCAGCTTACTAATCCGTTGGGCTATGTCGGTCACTCTGATTTTACTGCGGATATCCTCATTTCTTAATCTATCACGCAGAGAAACTCCGAGCATAGCCCTCTCCATAGCTCGCTGAGCGACCTTAAGCGTCCTCATACGGCCAGCAGTGAAGGACCACGTCTCAGATCCGTAAGTCATCACTGGCAACACGCACTGGTTGTACAATCTAGTTTTTAGAGATTGAGGTATACCTGACGAAAAGATATGCCGTAATTTCCCGAACGCTGCCCAGCCGAGTTGAATCCGTCGATTGACCTCTCGGTCGAAGTTGGACTTACCTAGTCGGACTATTTGTCCCAGGTAAACGTATTCGTCAACAACTTCGAGCATAGTGCTCCCAACAACTACCGGCATAGGTGTGACATGGACATTGAACATGATCTTTGTTTTGTCCATGTTCATCTTAAGACCTATCCGTTGGGAGGCACTATTGAGGTCATTGAGCATAGTGCTTAAGTCCTCCAGCGATTCTGCCATAAGGACTATATCGTCGGCAAATCGAAGGTGAGTGATGTACTCGCCATTGATGTCAATACCGTATCCTTTCCAGTCCAGTAGCTTGAAAACGTCTTCCAATGCAGCGGTGAAGAGTTTCGGGGATATAACGTCACCCTGTCTTACACCTCTCTGCAGTTGGATAGGTTTCGAGCTCTGGTTCTGTACTCGGATAGCCATCGTAGCCCTACTGTGCAAACACTTCAGCACTTCGATATACCGACAGTCAACTTGGCACCGCTGAAGGGACTGTAGCACCGCCCAAATTTCGACGGAATCAAAGGCTTTCTCATAGTCCACATACGCCAGGCAAAGTGGCAGATTGTACTCTTCAGTCTTCTGTACAATCTGCCGCAGGGTATGTATGTGGTCTATGGTACTGAAGCCTTTTCGGAAACCGGCTTGTTCGGGAGGCTGGAAGTCGTCAAGTCTGCGTGCGAGACGATTCGTAATGACTCTCGAAAACAGCACGTAGACGCGGCTCAGAAGGGAAATCGGTCTGTAGTTCTTTAAGAGAGCGTTGTCGCCTTTCTTAAAGAACAAGACCACCGCACTTCTGCTCCACGCCTCTGGAGTAGTGCCACCATGGAGGACGGAATTGAAGAGCTTCTGAAGGACTTCAAGTACCGGTGTTCCACCCGCTTTCAGAAGCTCCGCTGTAATTCCATCCTCGCCTGGGGCCCTGCCGTTTTTAAGGTGCTGGAGAGCCATTCTAATCTCGCTTAGACTGACGTCCGGGATATCATCGGAATAGTGTCGGATAAGACTTGCTCTTGGATCGTTACTCACACTTGCGTGTGGCTCCAACGATGATGTGTACAGCTGCCCATAGAACCTCTCAATCTCACTCAAAATCTCAGGTGTCCCGGAAACGATGTTGCCACACTCAGTCTTCAGCCTTGACAGTTGGCTCTTTCTGGCAGACAGATCTCTGGCAAAGACTTTGGAGCCCTGGTTCCGCTCGATCGCTTCTTTAATACGAGAAGTATTAAAGTTGCGTAAGTCTCGCCGTATGCATTTGGAGATCTGTCTGTTCAGTTGCCTGTATGCTGTCAAATCTGTTGACGATTGCAGCCTCATCTCCCGTCTAACAGCCATGAGATTAAGAGTGTGATCGGAGAGTTTTGTGTTCTTCTGCGGTGGGTCTTGCAGAACTTAGCTCCGACCGCATGGACGGTTTCCACGAGCTTGTCGTTCATATCGTCCACTGCATTGCAATCTTCTAGGCACTGGAAGCGGTTACGTAACTCTAGCTGAAAGGTTTCGGGATTCTGGATTAGAGCACGAGGGGGACGGAGCGTTGACTTCATTAGACGAGACCTCTCCAACTTAACGCTTAGGTTCAGTGTGCCTCTAACCATTCGGTGATCGCTGCCAGTTTTCACCCTTGCGATCACTGAGACATCACTGAACAGTTGGCGTCTGGTCGTCATAATGAAGTCTATCTCATTTTTTGTCGAACCGTCGGGGCTCGACCAGGTCCACTTCCTGTGGGGCCGCTTCTGGAAGAAAGAGTTCATCATAAAGAGTCCCTCTTTCTCCATAAAGTCGGCCAGCTGCTGGCCCCTTCGGTTCCGTTGCCCTACTCCAAATTTCCCTACCTTCAGCTCACCGCTTTCTCTTGTGCCCAGTTTTGCGTTGAAGTCTCCCATCAACACCGTGTAGTAGGTTTTGGAGGAATGTATGGCTCTGGAAATATCCTCTACATTTCCTCCACCTCCTCATCGGGATGTGCCGAGGTTGGTGCGTAAACCTGAATGACCTTCAGCGAATACCGTTTGGTGATTCTGAGTATCAGGTACGCGACCCTCGTCGACACACTCCCAATCTTTACAACGTTGTTGACGAGAGATTTGTGGACGATAAATCCGACACCTCCTTGGGACAGATGGTCGCCCTCCCGGTGATAGAACAAGTTGCCGGACTCGAGGATTGCCGTGTCCTCCCCCTCTCTTCGGACCTCGGATAATCCAATAATATGCCAACGCAACTTGTCTACCTCTTCTTCCAGCTCCAGTATCTTCTCGTCAGTCCTCAGGGTGCGTGCGTTATATGTTGCCAGGTCGAGTCGTCGTAGGTGGCAACCGAACCTCCACCGGAGATTCTTAGCACCCCCCTGCCCCGCCGTTACCATGGTCGCCACCGTAGCCAGGAATAGCGGGGCCGCCGGGGGACTGGGGGCCGTGTGTTTGTGTATTTATTCATTGGGGGGTAATTGCCATAGTTGCCACGCTTGGCGAGCGGGTTGGCAACCGCAGTTTTTTATTACGTTACAGTTGTCATCAGGAAGACGCTGCTGCCCATCTCCTGCCTGTCTCCCTCTGTCGCCTCTTACGACACCCACGGGAAGATATGGGGTAGTGGATATTCTTAACCGCCACTACACGGCAAGCTTGTATGTAAAATAAAATTATTATTATTATAATCTACGTTCATTTGGAACGCCATTTTCGCGTGAATGTTATTGTGTTGATTTTTTGATTTTCCTAGTGTTTTATTATGTATTTTATAGTGTTTTATTATATTGTAATAAAATTTTTTGTGTGAATATAATTTATATTTTTACGTAAATAATTTCGAGTATTATTTATTAAAATAATTGTGATTTTCACACTGCCAACATTCGCTTGGCATGTTTTGTTTTTGTTATTAAAATACAATAGTCTTTTTGTAATGAAGTAAAGTTGGGAGCCAACCGAACCGATCGCACTGCACTTGAGGTCCACAAAACACTGATCAGTTTCCTCGAAGGACCATAAAGTGTTTGATTTTGTTATAGCAAACACCTTTTACTTGATTTATGGTTTATGATTTAAACACAATCTTGAGAAAAAAAATAAAGATTTATTGAGATTTCACAATATACTAAATTTGATAAAAATATAAGGTTGGGTCGCGCGACCGTATTGGTAGGCAAACTCCAAAGCATTAAAAATGTAAAATATTAATAAATGAGGTCAGTCGTTCATTGTCCCTTATTAGCTATTGTTGAGAGACGGAATAAGTGAAATAGTGTTTCGTTAGATCCCATGAACTCGTAAAACCTTAAGCGTTATTGAACCATCATCAGAAAATTATTTCGGACACTGACAATGTTCCATGGGTAACAATTGAAGAAGTAAAGGGCTGTTACTGCTCCACTTTAACTGAGCACGGTTAAGAAGATTGATCAAATCTTCTTTAAGCTGATATGCTGCTACGATTGAGCAAGAAACTGTAATAATATCGTCCATATAAGTATGATGCCAAAGACCTTCAGCAGCATGAGGAAATTGATCACTGTGGTCTGCAGCAACCTATGTAATATTCGTGTCGCTAAGTACGACGAGCTTTTGACTCCGTATGCGGCCGTACGAAGTTCAAATTATTGAACATACAAAGAAGGGGATTCACGTCATAGTACGTGTTGCCACACTCGATCCTCAGGCCTTATCAAGATTTGCCTGTACATCTTAGATATGTCACATGTAAACACTATATTATGAATCCGAAATCCAGTAATAATATCAACCAAATCAACCTGTAACTTCGGTCCAGTGTAAATAATGTCATTTAAAGATAGTCTATTAGTCGTCTTGTGACTCGCATTGAATACAACGAGAAGTTTGCTCGTGAAGCTTTCTGGAAAAATCACAAAATGGTGAGGAATGAAATATCTACCAGGTGGAATATCCTTACCCACTGGTTGCTTATGATTAAGCTGCTCATAATCACGCATAAATTCATTATAAATAGATTTAAATTCTGATCATTGCCAATGACTCTTCTCAAGGTTTATAAAACGCGACAAAGGACTATTATATGAGCCTCCCTTATAAACATACGACTGCTTCAATAATATAGAAACAACATACTGACCATCCGATTCCCTATAAGTTTGAGTAGAATACAGGCGTTCGACCTTCGCATCCTCTGGAGCTAGTATACGTAAATGAGGCGGTTGCTTTACTTCCCAAAATCGTTTTACCATCTTATGCAATAAATTCGTTGAAATAATTAACGAATTACCCACCGATTTTACCTAAATCTCTACATTTGTGGGTCCTGAAAGAACCCAACTAAAGACGCTATATAAAATTTCTGACTGAGCCGGGCTCAGTCAGAATGACACGGCTGTCATAGATGTGATGAAATACTTCAGCACCTAGCAATAAATCAACATCAGGCGGTCTGTGAAAGTCACGATCCGCTAATACTAAGTGTTTATAACAGTCTCGAACCGCCAGGGGAATATCAGTGGTTGGCATTTTAGAAGTAATGTTATCGATGACTATAGGATTAATATTGAATTGCGGGTCATTCGAATCACACGGGCGTATAGAACATTGAATCACTCCCTTGATTTGATACACAGACTGTTGTCCAAGTCCAGCTACAGTTATGGTGCATCGACGCAATTTAAAACTAAGTCTTTTTGCGCACTTCATGGAAATGAAGCAGTCCTGAGTGCCGCTATCGATGAGTGCTTTAACTTGATGGAACTTGCCACTAGAGTCATCTCCTGCACACGCACCATGTACGTTCCGAGCAGCACCACATGAGCTACGAGCCTCTGCCACGAACGTACTGGTATTAGTGTGGGCACTACTCGAACCGGTGGTCACCGCAGTCGGTGATCAAACTTAGTTGTCGATGTGAGTACCAGAGTGTGATGATTACCTCTGCAGATAAAACATCTCATTTACAAAACGCATTTATCAAGAGAATGTTTTCGTAAACTGTCAACGCACAAATGATTTTGTTTGACAACATTTATTCTAGCATTGTTGTCTAAAGATTGAAATGTTGGGGCACTTATAGATACTGTGCGATGCGTCATAATAATAGCACTGTAGTGAAGCCAGCTGCTTCGAACTAGTAGGCTTAGACTGAGTAGTGAACACGGAACGTTTGAGGTTCGATGCCCGCGGTGAAACATTCTTGATTAGTTTACCGGCTAAATATTAAGAAGATTTAGACCTAATGTCAACATTAGCATTTATTTATAAAAGAATAAATACATAGTTTTGAAGAAACTGCATAATAATTTGAAACGAGGAAATTTCTGATTTATTCTCAGATGCAAAGCGGTGGCGCGTATCAAAATCTAGTGCACGAAACGCTGCGTTATATAAGCTTAGATTGAGTAGTGAGCACGGAAAGTTTGAGGTTCGATGCCCGCGGTGAAACATTCTTGATTTGTTTACCGGATAAATATTAAGAAGATTTAGACCTAATGCCAACATTAGCATCTATTTATAAAATATTTAAGTACATGGTTTTGAAGAAACTGCGTAAGATTTTGAAACGAGGGAATTTCAGATTTATTCTCAGATTCAAAGCGGAGCGGAACAGAATCTAGTGTACAAAACGCTTCGTTAAAATAAAATCACCTAAGTCATCTAGCTCTTAGGCCTTAAGGGCATTGACTGACTCACAAAGAATATTAGTATACGTTTGTAAATAATTGTAATTAGGATTTTTTAAATAAGGATAGTTATATTATATTTTATCTAAATACGCCACGGCTAAAATGCTCTTATTTTGATAACGCTTAACATGTTCATTGAAAACAAGGTCATTATTATGGGACGTTAGTTTTACCTTCTTTGCGATCCCTAAAGCGGGTCCCGATAAGCAGGATATAAGATAATGAAATTTAGTAATATTCGCGATTGATTTATTATTATGAATTAAGGTTACGAAAGTGTCGTAAAATGTTTGCCAATTCTAAATTTTTCTGTCGAACTTTAGAAACTCAATTTGTGGCAATCTAGCTTGTACCTTTTCCGTGTCGAACGTAATGGTGTGGTTAACGTTAGCGGACGTTGGGCTGCTGCCTTGTTTGCGCTCCGGTAGGGACATCTCCGAGGCAAAACTAATGACTTCGTAGTACATATCATCAAATGCAGATAACGTCTGCATATCAATTTTTTCTTAAGGAAACAGAGCCAGTTTTAAAGAATTAATTTTTTCCGTAAGCAACACATATTCATCACGAATGTTCTCAATTTTAATAAATCTAGATTTAAATTGGCTGACTTTAGATGAACTTGAGTCTTCTCGTATTTGAGTACATAAATAGAAAAGAGTTTGATTAGTCGAAAAACATACTCGCGCTGTGACGTAAGAAGTTTAAGTTTAATTTCTTCTTGCGACATGATTATAAAATAAAAACGAAAAATTAAATAAAAATGTGAAGTATAACCATTAACTATAGACATTTAAAATAACATTTAAGTTTCTCAAACCAAAATTAGCATTCAAATATTGAAATTAACCTTAACGTTTTTTAACCTAACAATTAACGAACGACTTAACATTCAATGATATACAAGTATTTATTCAATACTTAATTGCTATTAATACAATACCAAATGAGTAACTGCCATAAATCGTTTTGGTATTTTTTTCAAACAATAATTATAAAATAACCTCAAGTTATAATAATTTTCAATGCGTAAGACTACCAATGCACACTCGAAATAAACTTAGCAAATATAACTCAACCAAATAAGATAAGTCTGCAAACTCTGAGCAATACGAAATACTTAATGCGCGTTCAAGTCTAGCAGGAATATAATTGAAATAAATTAATTACTTGCAATTATAATAAAAATAGATTGAAATACCAAAGTTTTACTTAGAAAATGAACTTGATATTATCTTAATAAGGAGCGGACTGTATAAAAATAGAAATCCGTAGGTACCCGGATAGTATGGACCAGAAATAATTTTTACGACTTGAATGGTTTGCAAAGTACTTCGTGGATGCTTTTGGGGACCAGAGAACAAGGGTTTGGTTAACCCGCTTGACTAAGAAGGGTTTAAAAGATCTATTAAAACCCGCGTAAAAGAACATATAGCTGACGTGAGGCACCGACGCTCCGGGAAGTCTGCAGTCTGCGAACATGTTCAAGATCGTCCCGACAATTACAATAGATTAGATTTTCCAAATTTCAATAGAGAAGATGGATGGGTGCTGCCAGCTGCTTGGGATCCTATAATTAACAAAATTAAATCCAAACCCAAGCATACCACTGCAAGACTTCATGATACTATAAGCTCATTCTGCATAAATCGGAACAAAAGTAAAATTCTTAACAGCCGGACTAACTATGACATTGGGACGTCAAACATCTCAGTCCCCCCCCCCCCGTGACCACGGGTGTTGTAAAGCACCCGAAACGTCGGGATAATAAAAATAAATTAAAGTTAAATTAATCGCGATAAAATCCGTAAATAATAGTTTTATTCAATGTGTAGTGTTCACGTAAATTTAAGAATTCATTATTGAGTCAAATTGATTTGCCAACTTACAGATTGGCTCAACACTTAGCTAAATATTATCACCACTCAAATAACACACAAGAGCACACACTAAGTATTCATACTATTTTGTCAGTAGGATAAAAGTCCTATATCTTACCGATAATGAAACAATGGTCAGTTTTGACGTTCAGTCTCTATTTACATGCCTACCTGTTGAAGAATGTTGAAACTAGAGGAAAATATCATGCCAGCAGAATATGCAGTATTACTCAGATTGCCTTAAATCTGGATATCTATTGTGGAAGGAAGAGTTTTACAAGCAAGTAGATGGTGTTGCAATGGTATCACCTGTATCTCCCATTGTCGCCGATATATTCATGGAAAAGTTTGAGGAGAAAGCCCTCCTTACTGCATCTGTTACACCAAGGATCTACAAGCGGTACTTAGACGATACTTTCACAATTTTACCATCAGACAAAGTAAACACTTTTAGAACATTTTAATTCCATAAACTCTAATATTCAATTTACTATGGAGTTAGAGGCAAATAATTCCTTACATTTCCTAGATGTGTTAGTCATCTGAAATCCTAACAACACCATAGGTCACACTGTGTATAGAAAAATACCCATACAAACCGATATTTAAACGGTGAATCTCACGACCATCCTTCCCAGTTAGCTAACGTGGGAAAATCTTTGTTACAGAGAGCACGAGGGATCTGTGACAGCAAACACTTGGCCGCCGAGCTTCAGCACGACAAGCAAGATCTGCACGACAACAAGCTTCGGGTCCCGTGCCTACGTCACAGTGACCGAGTGAAGCCGGCTACAGCCCAGCGTGTGCCTGCTGTACTACCATATGTCAGAGGGGTCATATATAAGATTGGCTACATCTTGAAGCGAGCTTCTATTAGAACATTCTACAAGCCGCTGAAGAAGATTAGTCAGTTCTTACAATCCGTCAAGTGTCATATTCCTCTACAAGATGCAGGAGTGTACAAGCTTGATTGTGAATGTGGTCTCTCTTATATAGGAAAAACAAAAAGGTCAATTAAAACCCGCGTCAAAGAACAAATAGCTGATGTGAAGCATTAACGTTCCGGGAAGTCTGCAGTTTGTGATCATATCCTAGACGGCCCCAACCATTACATCAGATTTGATAGATCGCAGAAATTGGACATGACCACAAATCCTCGCGAAAGCACACCGATTCCTACCAAGAATGATACGTGCGGCTATTGAAATTAAAAAATATCCTGATTTCAATAGAGAAGGAGGCTGGGTACTACCACCTGCTTGGGACCCTATAATCAATAAAATTAAAACTAAACCCAAGCATACCACTGCAAGACCTCAGGACATAGTCAGTTTATTTTGCATAGATCGGACCATAAACAATAATTAAAAAGCTGAAGGTATTCCGGGTTTAACAATGACATCGGGACGTCAGTCATCTCAATCCCCCGTGACCATGGGTGCTGGAAAGCACCCGAAACGTCGGGAATTAAAAATAAAAATAATTAAAATTAAAATCAAACGCGATGAAATCTCTAAAAGTTTTTATTATATAAGTATTTTACGCTGATCTGACTTGTATTTCGAATTGGAGTAAATGTTATGGTTTAACGATTAATCCTAAGAAAACTCAGGTCATTGTCATCGGTAGTTCTAAATTAATTGGTAAAATTGACTGGTCTTCCCTACCCCCTATAATACTAGACTGCACTCTAATCCCTAACAGTAACAAGGTTAAAAACCTGGGGTTGTATCTTAACACCTGTATGTCTTAGACCTCACAGGTTAATGAGGTCAGTAGAAAAATGTTTGCTGCGTTAAGCTCTTTACGTAGATTACGTTATTTTCTTCCCACAGAAACTAAAGTTACGCTGGCCCAGTCTCTACTTCTGCCTATCCTTGACTATGCTGATATTTGCTATCTTGATATTACCGAGGAGCAGCTTAATAAGCTTGAGCGCATTCAAAATGTATGCATGAGATTTATATTTGGGCTTCGCAAATATGATCATATCTCCGAATTTCGCAAACAGCTCAAATGGCTCCCGATCCGCCTTCGCAGGAATACTCACATTCTCTCCGCGTTTTATAGTGTTCTGTTTAATCCTTCCACTCCTCTTTATTTAAAAAACCGTTTCCAGTATCTTTCTCTTACCCATAATCGGTTCCTTCGATCCTCCGTCAATCTTTCTCTCTCTACACCTTTGCACTGTTCTTCCTTTTTCAAGAAATTCTTCACCGTAACGGCTGTGCGATTGTGGAACTCCTTACCTCTCCATATTTGTTGTGCTAAATCTCTTCACTCTTTCAAAAGTCTTGTTAAATCGTATTATTTAGAACGCTATTAGATAAATTACTTTACCTTTCTCGTACTCTTTTCATTTAATCTACCATATGATATTTTATATATAACTTTTACTTATCTTTATTTGTATGTATTATTATATTTTTATTATTATTTTGTATGCCCCCCCTCTATTTTAACTTTAGTTTGCATCATTCTTCTACGCAAAGGTTATCTGGAAGAAATCACATTCAGAGTGATAAGACCGCCTATTGTACATACTTTAATTTAGTTTTAACTGTACTTGATGTTTCTGTATTGTGGTGTATAAAAAATAATAAATAAATAAATAAATATTTTAATTTACGCGAACACTACACATTGATTAAAACTACCAATGTGTAGTGTTCGCGTAAATATAAGAAATCATTGTATTCTTTATTAATCATATTAATGCGTGATCACAACACCTACATATAAAACTACTACCACTATAGATCAATAACGATACGGTGTTGAACCAAATTGGAGGAAAATAGAATTTATGCCTAATATCTTTATAAATTTGTTCTCTTAGGTTAATAATGTCTGCGGGTATCTTTAGTAACTTTCAAGCAAAATCGAACAAAATTCATTGAAAGGAATTTAGAAAAACTTCCGAGGAGCTTTTTAATTAAACAATACTACTATTTATTGCCGTGCTAACACTCAGTGGAAATTATTATTACGTAGTTTGAAAACTTCAATGTTTATTAAAAATAGGTAAAGTTACGACGTTATATTAAATTTTTCTCAATAAATCTAACCTTTTGACAAATGCTGTTATTACATTGAAAAATATCGAGTGGTATATACTCCGGAAGAAAAGAGTTTCTTGGGGATAATAAATGTAGTTCCGGTCACCCCGCTATAAATTCTCCTCGTAAAATCAAATAGGAAGATGGAAAGATACGTACTTTATGGCTTACATAAATTTTTAATTTTTTTTTTCAAAATTCAATATTAATATTTTGCCACCAATTATATTAAAATGTTATTTAGTAACAGACAATAAAAATATCAACTTCGTAAAAAGTTGCAGAAGTATACAGAATGACAAATTCGTGTATTATGCAGCCAATTTTATTATGGTTTGGCATTTTGAAACATATATGCCTTATTTCAGTTGCATAATCTTTGTCAATAATTAACAAGGCGCACCATCCGAAAATAAGATTATATAATGAGAGAAAAAAAAAGTAACCTATTATTACTATTACGCCCAAACCTCCATAAAAATGAAAATGAAAATAATAGGCTATAAAAATCTATGGGCTTCTCCTATTTATATTTTCCTAAATGGATTTTGCTTGTTCTTGTAATATCGTGGTAGAGGGCGCCGAACTACCTTAATACGTGCTGGCGCACTTTACAACTCCTTGAATTTTTTTAAATAATTTTTCAAGAATACAGATTTTCATATGATTGTTTCCAGTCACGTGGTAAATCGCCATTTAACAGAAGGAAATCGTTATAGTGGGCAAATCCCATGCAATCCTCCCAAGCTAACATGACTATACTACAATTATTATCAATAATAAATTTTAGGGTCACATTTAGAATTCTACTATTTACGGACTCATTAATATCATGACGATAATGTTAATGTTTTGGATTAAACTTAATGACTTAGTCACCACTCCTTATCATGTAATTATATTAGATTAAAAACGAATTCAAATTGGAATCAACATGCTACCTACCTAGTTAATAATTATTTGGTTGAATATTTTTTTGAATTATTAATAATAATTATTAAGAATAATTTTAAATAATAAATATGTAATTTACAATTATGAGAAACCTTCAAACATTTTGTGAACACTAGCAACTTGTTCTAACACTGGGAGGGCGA
The DNA here is from genome assembly GCA_907164705.1 of Parnassius apollo. Classification (NCBI taxonomy): domain Eukaryota; kingdom Metazoa; phylum Arthropoda; class Insecta; order Lepidoptera; family Papilionidae; genus Parnassius; species Parnassius apollo. The sequence goes on from CAJQZP010000923.1 coordinate 122,182, forward strand.
CTATCTGTCCCAAGGTGGTGTCGGATTTATCGTTCTCAAGTCTATCGTTAACATCGTTGTAAAGATTGGGAGTACGTCGACGAGTTTGGGTTGACGACGTACCTTTTACTCACATTCACCAAATGGTATTCACTGAAGGTCATAAAGATTTACGCATAAACTTCATCTACAACCAATGAGGTGATGGAGGAAATGTACGAGCATATCTCTAGAGCCATGCATATGGTAGACTTATACGCATAACGCAAACTAGGCACACGGGATAACGGTAAGCTCTAGATATTGAAATTCAGGATAGGGAAGCAAAACTCAAGATGTCAGCAACTGGCCGACTTCATGGAAAAAGAGAATTTCCTTATGATGTACTCTTCTATTCAGAAGCAGCCCACAGAAATTGGACATGATCGAGCCCTAAAGGTCAGATAATAATTATATGAGATAGACGTCATTATGACGACTCGACGGCAACTGTTCGGTGATGTTTAAGTAATTTTGAGCGTGAAAACTGGCAGCAGTCACCGAATGATTAGAGGCAAACTGAACCCAAACATTAAATTGGAGATTACATCCAATAAACGCTCCGTTCAGCTTGAGCTACAAAATCATTTTCAGTGCCTAGAACACTGCAGTGCAGTGGAAGATGTTAATAATCAGCTCGTGAAAACTGTCTATGTGAGCGAAGCTAAGTTTTGAAAGACCCAACGCAGAAGAACACAAAAACTATGAGCTCAAACTCTCAATTTCATGGCTGTTAGACGAGAATTGAAGCTGCAGTCTAGAGCAAATTTAAAAGCATACAGGCAACTGAAAGGATAAATCCCTAAATGCATACGGCAGGACTTCCGTTGATTCAATTAAAAAAAACAACAAAAAAGCATGCTTGCCGACAAGAGGAACAGGCCCGTTGGTTTAAAAAACAGCTGGAGGAACAGGCTCGCTGGCAGGAGGAACAAACCCGCCAACAGAAGGAACAGGTCCGCCAGCAGGCGGAACAGGCCTGCCATAAGGTGGAACAGGAACGCCGATTGGAAGAACAGCTGCGGGGTGGACAAGAGGAACAGGTCCGTTGGTCAGAAGAGCAGATGATTCTCATGACCTTCACGCTACTTACGTGAAGGAAATAAGGGAGGTGAAAGAGAGGGTTGCTCAACATGACAACCGCCTGTCAGAAGCTGAATCAACCATGTGAATAATCTGGTTGACAACTTGATGGCTGACGTGAAGAAAAAGCTGGACGACCTCAAACTTGGGGATTTAAAATAAAAGAATATTAACAATGCTATAAACATTACTAATATTCCCCTTAACCACTCGTGGTAAGCATACATTTCTTGTATTACGAGTGGTTCACGCCAGTAGTCAAATGGCGGATTCGAACAGAAGACCTTTTTGAGTTCGCAGTCCGCGTCCTGCTATTAGGCTACTGTCGCTTAATTGGATGGAATTACAGCTCCTGTAGTAGCTACAACACCTTCGCTACGTGGGTTCAAAGTGCTGCCGTTGGACGGGACTTCCTCCTGGTCAGCTTACAAAATCCGCTTCGAAGCCGTTATGAAGGCGAACAGCTGAAATAAATGTCACTCCATGACTCCTCTCACACTAGGCCTGCGCGACCAGGCCATAACATTTCTGGAAGCTCTCGGTGAGGAAGTGACTTATGAGCAGCTCCTTGAGGCATTAGAGGCTAGATATAGTGACGCTCACATGGAACACGTCTTTCGTGCGCAGTTTAAAGATCGCGTGCAATGCAGCAACGAAAACCTGCAGCAGTGGGCCCCTGAGGTGGAGAAGATAGTTCGAAAAGCATACCAATGGGCGCAGGTACAGACCTGTGCCCATTGAAGGTAATTTGGTGCAGACGTTCATCGATGTCATCCGAGACCTTGAAGTCAGAGCTGATGTGAGGCTCGGGCACCAAGAGACGCTTAAGGACTTCTTGGTCTATGCACGAGAGGTGGAAGCTGTGCGGCAAGATCTTCGCTCCCATCGCGTCAGGGAGCTTACGGCAGCTACATTTCACAACTGCAACAAAAGGTACAGACCTAGGTGCTATGGCTGTGGGGAAAGGGGCCATCTTCGATCCAGCTGATCACAGCGAACGGTAGAATGGGAGGTGAGCAGCAGGGAAACGAGTAAAAGCCAGCTTATGTTAAAAGTACCCCAAGGATTTCGATATCACAATCCCAATACGGAAACAGCGTAATCATCAAGGGCGAGGTCAATGGAATGCCGCGTAAACTGACCATAGACACTAGAGCCTCTTGCACGGTTGTCAGTTCCCAACTTATAAGACAGTTCCTCGGGGACTCCGCATACAACCAAGAACGGATTAATTTGGTAACAGCCACCGGTCATCGCATATCCGTCGGTGGAGTAAAGTGGTTTAGCTTACTGGATCTAAAAAGTGGCTACTGGAAAGTTGAAATTGACCCTAAGGATAAGGGGAAAACTGCATTCTCGACGGGAAAGAGTCTGTGGCAATTTAAAGTAATGCCATTTGGATCATGTAGTGCTCTAGCAACGTTTGAAAGGTTGATAGAACCTGTACTTACCAGGCTAATTGGCGATGCATGTCTGAGGAACACGTTCAAAACCTGGAACGCGTGCTCAGGAAAATTCAGAGTGCCAACCTCAAGTTTAATCCGAAGAAATGTTCACTATTCAAATGGAAAGTAACTTTTTGGGGTATGTTGTGTCGGAAGTAGGTATCCGCACGGATCCGGAGAAAATCGCCGCCGTCAAGAATTGGCCTGTTCCAAAAGACAAGACGCAGGTTAGAGCATTTTTGGGTTTGTGCTCCTATTATCGGTGATTTATGAAGAACTTTGCAGATATAGATAAACGTTTGCACAAGCTAACCAAACAGAATCTACATTTCTGCTGGGATGAAAGTTGCAATATCGCATTCCAGGAGCTCAAGGACCGTCTGTGCAAAACACCTGTTTTGGGTACCCTGATGCAGGCAAGGAATGTATATTTGACAAAGATGCAAGTAATATAGGACTTGGCGATGTGTTGCCCTGTAGTGTGTGCTCATGTAGCTATATATATATGATAGCCTAATAAACATTCAGTCAGTAATAAACCTACATTCAAGACCAGTAGACGTATTATTTATTCCCCGAACCTCCCGACATTACATGGCGACCCTGCCAGGCGGTGCGCTGCTAAAATGCAAGCGCACCGCCGGGACCTGCATAAGAAATAGAGTAATTTATTGAAGAAAATAAATTAATCAAAATGAATATATGAAAATAATGTAATAATAAAATGAACATAATAACGGACGTGACAATTTTTTTTAAATACGAATATAAGAAGACTACAATTTTTTTGACAAATCGAAGCCGATCATATACTTAAAGAAAAAATGTTACAGAAGAAATGAAGAAAAGACCTGAAAAATAAATTATACAAGAAGCTTCAGTAACATTGTTATTAAATCAAGAAGATAAGAGAGAAAATTTCAACTTTATCAAAAATAAATATGAAAGAATAAAGAAGAGTACGAAGAAGTCCAGGCCCAACCACTTCGGGGAATAAATAATACGTCTACTGGTCTTGAATGTAGGTTTATTACTGACTGAATGTTTATTAGTCTATCATATATATAGCTATATGAGCATACACTACACACACTATACTAACGGAATGGTGATCAAGAGGTTATGATAGCGTACTTCAGCAAGTTATTGTCAAAACCGGAAAAAAAAATATTAAGTCACAAGACGCGAATTACTAGCTGTGGTAAAGTGGTTGCAGTATTTTAGTAAATATCTTCTATGACAAAAATTTCACTTACAAACTGACCATGCTGCACTAAAATGGCTATTGCAGTTTAAAAACCCAGAAGGATAAGTTGCGAGGTGGATTAAAGTACTGCAGGAATACGACTTTGTGATCGAACATCGCAACGGGAAATCTCATGGCTACGCAGGTACATTGTCAGAAAGAGCTTTTCCTGAAGATTTCAAGCATTGTATATCTCCTACGCGAGGTACACATAAGAAGACACATTTATACCCCGGGCTGGAGTTTTCCTGTACATGAGAGAGGACATCTGTTTTCGACGCTTCGGCAGCCTTGAAAGTATGGAACTGTCTGTATTATGGCCGTGCCTAGACAAAGTCAATTTGAAGAAAAATGATTGACTTTGTCTAGGCACGGCCATAATACAGACATTTCCATACTTTCAAGGCTGCTGAGGCGTCGAAAACAGATGTCCTCTCTGATGTACAGGAAAACTCCAGCCCGGGGTACAAATGTGTCTTCTTATGTGTACCTCGGGTAGGAGAGATACGAAGTGTCGGCCATATAGGGCACCTGAACCTTGGTTAGAAAGACCATTTCCCATTTACGGCACAAAACTCCATCCTGCAAAAAAAGTAGCAAGCTCTCCAATTGGGCCCAATAGCACTTCGAGGTCGAGCTCATCGCTGAGACGTCACTCACTTGGGCTTAGGATTGTGCACGTAATAGACCAATTTGCTACGTTAATGAGCGATCGATAAACAACCTACGGATGTTTATTTTGTTCACTATATTCTGAGCGTACCAAGAGTTACCTTCCCGTTCACTCGGCTACGGATCTAATCAGATCATACAATACCTGCTTTACGTTGGCTCTAGTAAGGGTCGGATTAGATCAGAAATACTGCCCTATGAAAAAACTATTTGTTCCTTTAAAACAAAACCAAAGACAATATGCAATAGATAATAGTATCAAAGACAAAGATATGCTCTTTTATTTTAAAACGTATCCTGGCAATGTTTCTTAAAAAAAAAAGAAATCACTTTGAACTTCCGGCGTTCCACGCGTGGCATTTTGCACGAGTGCTCCAATAAATTTTGATAAATTTATTATTTTGTCTGCTATAAAAACGTAAGTATTATACATTTTGGTAATCCTTGTGATATAACAAACCCGTAGATATATAATTTGTGACATAAAAGTGAAAAGTGAATGCTAAAAATAGTTAGAAATCGAAATGATGTAGAAAAGTTCAGACGAAATAGTAAATGTAAATGTCTATATTTACGGATAAATCAAATTGAATACGATAAAATCCTAATGAAATTACGAGATAATTTCATATTTTTCAAGATTTCGTTCATTTTTCCTATCAAAATTGTATCATAACCTATACAATTGTTCATAAAACGGTCCAATACCTATATAACAAATCAAATATTTCGCCATATTTAGCATATTTGCAGGGATTGCACGAATTTTATCGATAAGGCGATCGTTATGGAGATATTTATAAAAAAAAAGTGATAAATTTTACGTATTTTTATTGTACAGATATGTGCTTCACTTTTTTTTCATTTGGATATATTCAGTATGTACATAGCAATTTCTGCTGATATAACATAATATGACCCTATTATCTATATATTCTCTGCTGAATATATGTGTTTATCCCTATATATCACACACACATATATATATATATATATATATATATATATATATATATATATATATAATATAACATGAATATAGATATATATAATATGATAGGCATAACTATGTACTATGGCATGTAACAATTATTATTTTCTTTTTTAGCATGTGGAACCCCGGAAGCAACCCAGTTCCCCAGGTCTTCATCGATATCCTTCTCGATGGGGAGGAGGAAGCTGAAGAAATGGTCATCGGTGAAGACGTTGGGGAACAAGTCAATTGCGATGACTGGGATACATCTGTAAGTAATATTTATATGTAACATCACACACAAGTATAGATAAATAGACACTTATAGATATTAACGGGTTCATTTTTCAACAGACCATGCCAATTTGTTATGTGCGATGCGACGGGTCATTTGGGGACCTGTCGGAGTTGGTGGAAGGGGCTGCGGAGGTGTCTGTAAGCTACATTTATATTTATAGTATCAGTTATGAAGCATTTCTATGTAAATTTTTATATTTCAGCTAGTATTTATATAAATATTTATATGTATTATATATAAATGTTTGCAGCCCAATAAAAATGTGTTTATTATTTCAACAGGGGTCATTGAGCAGTGCTCCGGCTCCGGATGCAGCTCCGGAGGCTGTTCCAGGTGGAGACACCGCCCAAACACTACATACGACGTGCGTGTGTGTGGTGCACGGAACGCAAGCACTGCAGAATACTCACGTCGTATGAGTGTGAGCAGTGTGGGCTGGCGCTCTGTCTGCAAAATTGCTTCAAAGAATTTCATGAAACTCCGTAAAGGTATTTACGGTGTTTTGTGAAATTCGCGTAGTGTGATTATAATGGAAGGATTACAAAGGAGCAAAGAGTCCACCTAATGGTAAGTGGTTGGTGTGGCCCATAGACCTGTGAGGAATGCTTCGTTTCCAGTAAAAAGGGTTAAAGGCTCTCCGGTTTCTTTAGGGTGATAAACGAGCACACAGTCTACCTGATGGTAGGTGATTGCCGTGGCCCATAGACATCTACATCTATTCCCCCCGTGATCTGTGAGGACTAAGATGGAAGACCTCGTTTCCAGTAAAAAGGGTTTCTGGTCTCCTCTACCTCACCAGTATCGTGCTTGTATTCTGTGAGAGTGTGGTCCTTCCATTTTTCTTCCTTCCTTCCATTTTTTTATAGTTTACGGTGAAAAACGAGCACACAGTCCACCTGATGGTAAGCGGTTGCAGCGGCACTTAGACATCTACATCTATCCCCCGTGACCTGTGAGGACTAAGATGGAATGCCTCGTTTCCAGTAAAAAGTGATCTCCGGTCTCCTCCTTCTCCTCGTAATGGTGACCAACGAGTACACAGTCCATCTGATGGTAACTGATTGAGCACACAGTCCAACTGATGGTGTTTGCACTGGCCCTTTGACATCTACATCTATCCGTGACCTGTGAGGACTAAGATGGAATGCCTCGTTTCCAGTAAAAAGGGTCTCCGGTGCCCTTCTCGTCCTCAGTAGCGGGTTCAAGAAGAACATGAATGGGTATGAATGTTGACTGAAAGAATGTGGACTGTAAGAATATTTAATTTGAAAAGAAAAATTGTACAAAAAGGGTTATTATAATAATAAATGAATACATAAATGAAAATAACCCCGGTGAATGAGGTGATCGCCACCATGCTCGTTCTATAAAAATTAATTCAGAAATTGTAAAAGAATAAATTTATCGTAAATTCAATATAAAATCATTACAAAAAGTCAAACAACCGAATATGATTATTGCCGGCTACATTGCAATAAATTATCGATAAATATACCACCGACGCCACATCACTATTTGCTCCATACATTTGTTCAAATATATTTTATTTCTTGTGTTTTGTATTTTGTGCATTGAATTCTATATGTTTATTGTAAATAATAATAAAAATGTACTTTCTAAACATATTTCATTTGTGTCGAAACATATTTGAGTGTGCTATATGTGAATTTATTCTGAAAAACTTCCGTTTTCGTGGTTGAGTAAGAAATGTGTTATATTTCCATTTTCATGTATTTTTACTGTATAATGTAAATAAAAAATAATTATATTACATATTTCAAATAATTTGGTGTTGTATTTATTTCAAAATCACAAAAAATATTAGAGAAATATTGTTTCAAAGTTCATATAATAAAATTGAATTTCGGAAAACAAGGGTTATGTTTGATTCCAATTTATTTGTTTTTTTTTTTTGTATGGGTTACGAATAAAAACACATAACAACATAAAACTATATTTATTTCCAAACATTTTATATATACATAATAACTATATTATATTATATATACATAATAACTATGTTATTAAGGGAGATAACGAATGAAAAAGAAAAATGTGTCAGAATCCTGATAATATATTTTTACGACTGTCGAACCATATTATATCAATATGGAAATACCATGTACTTATTCAGTAGGTATCGCCAAACATAGCAATAATATAGTTATTTAAGCGTGTGCATTGACGTTCTCTGATTCAGATTAGTTAAAGAAAAAAAAACGAATGTTGGTGTACCTATGTATATATAGCCTACATCTTATGTGATATTTTACATCTTTTAAATAATATTATAATTTTGTGGATGCATCTAATTTACACCACTATACATACATGATCACAAACGCAACATACACACTTATACATCATACGTAATCATGCCATATAAACACATCCATCCATCCATCCACAACATCATACATGCTTGCACACATAGTTTTCTTTATTAAAAGACGATACTCTACGAAACAAGTACATGTTATAAACGATAATTTTGCGGCCCTAAAAAGGGCCTTTTTTATCCCGCCATGTCTACTAAGTTGCAAATACACGCCGCGCGCATATTCATTAACTTAGAATAATTTTGCTCTTGGCTTCATAACATAATACGCCTGTCACCCAGAGGGGTAGGCAGAGACTACGGACTCCCATTTGGCATGATTCTGACATATCTCTTTCGCCTCCTTTACATCCATATATCTACGCGTACATGCTCGTCGGTTAAGGGTACTTCTAACGTGGCCCATTTTCAAAATATCGCCAATTTGGTCGATAAACTTTCTTCTACGGCGTCCCTTCCCGACTCTGCCGTTCACGTCTGCCATATAAATTTGCTTTGTCACTCTTTCCTCATTCATTCTTTCTAGATGATCAAACCACCGAAGCATTCCTTTCTTAATTCTGGTCACAACATCATCTTGCATAACACATTTATCTCTTATCACGCAATTTCTCACCCTGTCATTCAGATTCAACCTCAGCATACTCCTTAAAGACCACATTTCTACAGCATTTATTCTACTTTCGTGCTTCTTCTGCCACACCCAGCTTTCACTACCATACATGAAAGTAGAGACTAACACAGCATTATGATTAACCATACGTGCCTTTTTTGACACATTCTGATTCTTCATAATGGAGTGTAGTGCCCCATTCACTATATTTCCTGCATTTACTCGTCGTATTATATCCTTATCATATCTACCATCCCTGGTAAATACACTTCCCAAATACACAAACTCATCCACTTGCTGAATTAACTTTCCTTCTATTCTTATTTCACATACCGTTTTGCTTTCTTCTCTTTCAAAAACCATCACTCTCGTCTTACTTACTGTTCACTTTCCTTCCCCTTTATTTTAATGCCCAGTTCATTTATGTAACCATCATTTGCAACTCAGACGCCGATGACGCAAATATGACTTGATCATCGGCATACAAAAGGCATTTGATGATTAACTCGCCCATTCTTAACCCACATCCTTCATCTTTCAAAGTTTGCAAACACCTGTCCATAAATAGGTTGAACAGCCAAGGGAAAGCTACACAGCCCTGTCTGAATTCTTTTTGGATGCCAAACCAGTCCGAGTAGACCCCATTGATCCTAACACAAGCACTAGTCCCTATAAAGAGACCTTAAATACCTGTATCAAACCAGAGTTCAACCTGTATGGGTTCAGTATTTGCCATAACACATTCCTGTCCATTCTGTCATTTGCCTTTTCCAAGTCCATGAACGCACAATAAACTTTCTGGTTTTTGGCCAAAAACTACTCCACAATTATGCGCATGGAAAAGACTTGATCTTAGCTTCATAAGTTAGAAAACATTTGCTAAGTCCGGGAATCGATGGCGGTGTGAGTGGACAGTAAAGTGTACTAAAGACTTGTAAATTTTTTGTGATCTCACTATACTGACTTAGAAAAATTTTAACTTTTTTTTACATAGTAAAAATTTAAATTGTGCTCACTCACATCTAACTTTAGTGATTGTTGCAAACTTTAATCTGCAAGACGGAAGGGTTAATTAAGGTGCAAGCTGATCTTAAAAAAATTTGTAGTGTATATTCTTACTTTAGGTTATCGCCTAAATCTCGTGTAACAAAACCGTACGTTGAAACTGGATTAGAACAACTGGAAAAATAATGGCCACAGTGTGAGACTAACCATTATAATATTATAATTGAAGCTGACACCGATATAAAGAAAATATTATATATAAAACAAAATGTATATTACAATGTAGGCGAAAGTTATGTGGCTTATAAAGTAGAATTTAACAAGTTGAAGCGTTAACAGATTTATTACCCGTCACCCAAAGTACAAGTTCAAATGTTACTATGGAGGCAGAACCACTGGATATGAGGATACCCAAAATTGTATTGCCTTGTTTGTTGTTTGGATGTTTCGAATTGAAAATTATAGTTATACATCTTATAGCACTAAAATTAAACCCGGAAACGAGAAAGCAGTGGGAGCAGAGAACAAGCGAGTATACAAATAAATTTCCAATTTATAGGGTATTTCAGAATTTTTTAGAGTCCAATTTTAGAGAGTCGGAATTTTTAGAATCTAATAAAAATGATACTAAGCCAAAAAAAGAGTAGAGAAACATAAAGTATTTAAGTACACCACTGTTACTTGTCATTTTTGTTCAGAGACTCATCTATTTCACCAATGTAAGAGGTTTTGTAAGGAAAATTACAGAAACATAGATTATATTTAAATTGTTTTGGAGATAGCCATTCTGTACATCGTTGTAAAAGGAACACAAAATGTAATCGATGTGGCCGACGTACGCCATACTTTGTTACATCCAAAAGGTGTGGGTTCGCCACTTAATTTAGTTTCTAATCCAACGGAAACCCACCAGAATAAGAAGATTGAACAGCCGTCATCGGTTGTAGGGCAAGTGATTTCAAATCATTGTTATGTTACTGGTCGTGTAATCTTAGCAACAGCTGTTGTTAAAGTATTTAATAGTAAAAATAAGTGTTATTTGCTAAGAGCTTTCTTGGAGCAGGGATCCTAAACTTCATTCATTACGGAGCATTGTGCCCAATTGTTGGGCCTTCGTAAATCTTCAGTAAAGGGAGTTGTTACAGGCATGGGTGGCGAGAAATCACATTAAATTAAACACGCGGTACAGTTTAAAATGTAGTCCACTATTTGCATGACATTTGAGTGTGAAATGCGAGCTTATGTGTTGTACTAACTGTCTTCAAATCTGCCAGTAAGAAGAATTGACATTCACAGCTGGTCAGAACTATCAAAATTAAGGCTAGCTGATCCAGAATTCGGTACACCTAATAAGATTGATATCTTACTTGATGCTAAAATTTACGTGCAGATTTTGACAAACGGATTGGTTAAAAATCCATCTCGTGCGTTACAATACAGCATACGGAGCTTGCATGGATCCTTTCAGGTCAAGTACAGTTGGAGGAAAAATATCCCAGCAACATCATTAGTTTGCATATAGATCAATCAATTGATTCGGAGCTTTTGGGAGATAGAGAATGAACAACCTCACAAAATTATACCTGAAGAAGATAAAATATGTGAAAGTTTATACGATGCCACTATAACTCCAGATGGTCGGTATACTATAGTCATCCAGATAGTCGGTATGTTCGACTACCCTTTAGGAAAGAACATCCTAAATGCCAATATGGGGCTTTAAAAGACATTGCGTTGCAAAGATTTAATCTTCTAGAGAATAGGTTGAATAAAAATCCACTCTTAAAGGAAGAGTACTCAAGGGCAATGAGTGATTATATAAATCAGGTTCATATAAAGATTGTTGACATAAAAGAGTTGGCTCAAACAAATTGTGTGTATTTGCCTCACCATGCCGTGGTACGTGAGGATAAAACTACGACCAAGATCCAAATAGTTTTTGATGCCTCCTCCAAGATGAGAAACAGGTCTCTAAATGATGACTTGTTGGTCGGGCCGAGATAGAAGCCTCAGCTACGTCGTATTTTATTAAGATGACGTACTCATCCTGTGTGCTTGTTATTGACATCGTACAAATGTATCGGCAGGTAAAGGTGAACTAAAAGACGCTAGTAACTATCAACGTCTTCTATGGAGTACCGAGCCAGAACGAAGAGGTTAAAGAATTTACAATTCACACATTAAGTGACTACGTTGGCCTTTCCGTACCTAATTGACGAGCTAATTCCTCATTAATTAGCAAGACCGTGAACCTTTCATTGAGGAGCAAGTAGGTTTCAATTTCCCTGCCTTACGATCCGCGCACTACTCTAGGACACACTTTTAATAACACTGTCTCAGTGTTAGTTGTGTAAGACGCGACGAGCACCATTTGGCTGGGGCTGCAGATGCTTCCGGGGTCTGGGTCTTCTTGGTATGAAGCAACGCGTGGTGAGGGGCGGTGCAGCCATCGACACCGCGTCGCTTGTACTTGGATCTTAGACGCCGATGCTTACTGCTCAGATACTTAAAGCACACACCCTCTTCCTTTACCCATTTCCACCGGCTAACAGAGTTCATCTGTGCCAACTTTTTACACTTCACTATTACGTGATCATCACCACAACACAGAAACGTTTTATAACTGTCACTGTCTTTTCAGGCTGTGAACTTTCTTACGTCGCGGGTCCTATCCTTTACACGGCGTGTGACTGTAACTTTTCTCTACGGCGGCGTTTCTTTCTTTACGGTCATTTCCATAACCGGCGCGGTGGAGGTGTAAACATGACTTAACGCTGTGTCAGTTTCCCTCATCATGAACCTGGAAGGCACAGAAGGCGTCTTAAGTTTTCTAACGCACGATCGGTCATTACTTCCGGGTGGCCTATACACTGTTCGCGTAATGTCTACTGGGTCTCTCGAAGTAAATAACAACGTGGAGACGGCTTCGCAAGCCTCACCACGTATAATATTCCTTAACCTTGCTATATTTTCCGTATCCATGAATCCGTATAATCTAGTGAATTCTTTTATCACGGTTTTGAACGCTAACCATTCCGCGCGTGCACCGTTGAAAATAGGCAAGTCGTCGCACAGGCGACTTACATGGATTCTACGGCAGCTCCGATATCTCTCTGTGCTATGTGGTTACCGTGATGCGGCTGATCTTTGTTCGCAACAGTCCTTCCCTGGGCGTGTTTACTAAACACGGGTAGTGTAGCGTCGTAATTGGTTCCATTTTCCGTTGGGGCTTGCATTAGATTGACGCGCGGCGCTTGCTGAAACTGGCGGTAGAGCGGCTCTCCCACACAACCTCCATTTTATCTAACCATTGATCTATTATCAGCTACATCTATTGCAGCTATAATTTCCCTATCGGTGTCTTCTTGTAAATGTGCAATGTCCCTAGCGTATTTTATCTTGATTTAATCTTCCTGTACCTCTAATTGTTTTCTATGGATCGAGGCGAGCTCTTCAGCGGTATTATATTCAAGATCTTTGAACCCTGCTATCGCGCTAGCTGTCAACCGGGGCGTTTGGTGCAAGCCTATGAACAGCATCAATTACTACAGCCGCGGGGGATTGCATCGTCGAACCAGTTTCTAGAACTAGGAATATGTCTGAGGAGTATGAATACCGGAAAAGACGTATTAAAACCGGTGCTAATTTCTGAGCACACATCTTCAGCACAACAGGAGGTACGCCATCTGGCCCCATTGACTTGTTGACGTACAGGGAGATGAATGCGTTAGGTAAACAACACATCCTGCATGTAGCGACACGGAGGAGATCGTGGCTCATCAATGAGAGATTAAGGACGTACCACTCCTGTTGGAAATAAGAAGATTCTTATGATACGAAAATCTGATTCGAGCCACTGCACGAGTAGATTTGACTCTAGGACATATCGAGAAGGCAGAGCAGTTATGCGTTGCACAAAGTCAGCAGGAGAGTTTTGCTGAAGACATCAACTGGCTTTGTCAAGGCCAGAACTTACGCAACGGCAGCTTGTTTAAGAAACTCGACCCGATAATCGGACAGGGGATATTACGAGCTAGAGGCAGGATTAACGTAACCGCTGTAAATGAACATACAACCCTTCATATTGAATTGCAGACACGAGTTTGTGAAACTACTTATGGAAGAGGCACATCAGGACACCAGCAATGTCTACAGAAAACGAGTAGTCAATGATTTAACAATGAAATACCACATCACCTGACTGCGACCGAGAGAAGGTGCGTACGCTGCAGTAAGAAAAGTGACACCACGGCCGACGAACTTAATTCCCGAGAGGTTAAAAGCGTTACCATGAATGTTCACGTATATCGGATTAGATTATTTCGGGCCGTTAACTGTAACAATAGGGCGACGGAATGAGAAGAGATGGGTTGCGTTATTCACCTGTCTTACAACGAGCGGTACACCTCAAAGTGGTTTAACCACGGACTCGGCGATTATGGCACTTAGGCACATGGCAGCTAGGCGCAGGCGATCTAGGTTGATCTACATGGAATACGGTACCAAATTTCCACATAGCAGACACTGAATTGCGATGGGCCATGGAGTAATGAGCACCGCAGCTAAAGGACTTCGCGCTTACCCATCGAAGGGAATGGATGTTCATTGCACTGGGTGCGTCCAACCAGTAAAGCACATGGGAGCGACTGGTGCGGTCCATCAAGGGGGCGCTAGAGGCGAACCTCCACAGAAAAGCCCCAAGAAGGAAACACTGAAGACATTGTTAGCAGAGGCGGCGAACACGATAAATTCCAGACCTCTCATTCACATGCCAGTCGGGATCCACAACGAAGAGGCACTGACTTCCAAACACTTTCTCCTGTTGGGATCATCCAACATGCCAGTCACCGCAACGTGTTCATCGACGGATCGACGGCGTCAAGGACTGGCAGACGACTATTGGTGACGCTGGGTGCACGAATACCTACCGACCCTGATACTCAGAGAGGAATCACGGGGTGCCCAGAAACCCCAGGTAAAAGAAGATGATCTCGTGATCATAGCAGCCGGCAACCTCCCGAAAAATGTATGGCCATGAAGAGTCGTCTTGAGGACCTTCCTAGATCTGAACGGGGTAATAAGGAACGTGGAGATCAGAATGCAATGCGACCTGCTGAGGAGTCTTGTCAAGGAGATCGCCGTCCTCCCGAGAGAAGATGAAGGCTCGTGAACTACGCCGGGGGGATAATGTTACGAACGGTGAAGTGAGCAACCGCACGTCACCCCGCACACCTCACACCGCATCGATACATCTCCTGAACTCTGTACTGGAAAGCGAAGCAACGGGCCCCGCAACCAATCAGAGCGTGGTCCTCCCGCGAGTGCTTATGCGAACTCGGCATCAGGGCGACCTCATCCCCCAAGAAGAGCTCCAGAACACAACAAGGAAATATCAAAACTCCTCTGACTTAGGAATGGAATAGTGAAATTATAATACTGCCGCAATATTTATTGTAAATAGCTAAATAAATTAATGTAAATCTCGTGAACTACGCCGGGGGGAGAATGTTATGAACGGTGAAGTGAGCAACCGCACGTCACGCCGTGACCACCAACCTTTTAATTAATAACGTTCCTAGTATAGTTTCTCTCCTAGTAAATAGTTAGGTAAAGTCAGACAGATTATCACAGATCTTCTTCCTTCACACATAAGTTAAGTTAATATATAAATAATCAGCAAATACAGTCCACTTTGCTCTCGATCCACTACAGTCTCACCTAATGATAGGTAATTAACGCCGCTGCTTTTGCAACTCCAGGGGAACTGCAGGTGCATTGCATTGCCTTTTAGAATGGAGTAATTTCTTTTTCTTGAAGGTCCCTAAGTCGTAACAGACAGATCTTACGACGAAAACAACTCCTATTTAAACGTACAGTGGTGGACCGCCAGTATCCAGATGATGTGGCTGGTATTGGGAGTTTAGCCGCGATGTGCGTTTGTGAAATTTAGCAGCTGGAATTAATCCGAACAATTCCTCAGAGCTCAGCTGTGGTAGATGTGAAAGACAACAACAAATCAACAATCAAGCGACAGTAGCCTAATGGCAGGGCGCGGGCCGCGAACCCAAAAAAAAAGGTTGTGGGTTCGAATCCTGCTACTCGACTACTGGCGTGAACCACTCGTAACACAAGCAATTTAAGCTTACCACGCACTCGTGGTACTTAACTACTGTTAAGGGGAATATTAGTAATATTTATAGCATTTTTAATATTCTTTAAAAAAAAAGACAATGTAAAGGAATGCAACATATCTTCGCAGCACCAGTAAATCAAAGCCGATCGAAGAGAACTCAGTCGTCGACGATTTGAGCCGTTTTGCGCTGGATGCTGTCTAGTGGAAGGAGCTAGTCCTGGGGTGCCCCAGCTCAGAAATAAGAACAGCATTCCATGTGAGGGCGAACATGCGCCTTGTGAAGTTGCAGGCGGTGTGCTGGCATGAAATACTGTCCCACACTGTTGAGCTCACCAGGCTTTTAGCGGCGAATTTGACCTTCTTCTTGACTATAACAATAATTTCCAAAGGTCCGCAATTTTAATAACTTCCGTATTTTAATTAACGTTCACAGTATGATATCATTAACTGTCTAAGTAAAAAGTTCAATAGAATACGTGAAGGTTATTAGTTTGCAGCTCTGCTCGTGTCTATGCCACAATGAGATGTGTAAATAAAAGCTATATGAAAAGAAATAGTATGGAGAACAGAATATTAGTTAAAAAAACGAGATAATGCGATAATATTTTAGAAAACAAGGTACAGAAACTGCTTCAGATATAAATTTTGTCCCAGTTTAATTCTTGCAACCAAATTGTTAATTGAAGTTTTGTATCGGCTTGTCGCTCATTTAGCACCACACGTGTCCCCCGGGTGGTGCTAAATGAGCGACAAGCCGATAGCACAGACTTCGGCTCCTCGCCGTGGTAGCGGCGTTAAATATACCATCCCATTCGCACCATGAGGAATCAAATTAAAGAAATGGCCCCGAGTTCCCGGCGCCCCTTTAATGGGGCAGGGGTGCGAAGGATCTCCGGGAGGAAAACCGGTGACGAGGCTCGCCACCCGTCACGTTCTGTCTCCCGGAGGGGGCGAAAAGTGGATTGCAGAGGCCCGTCTGGCTACGTTGAATGTATGCGGAGCAATGAATGATAAAATGGATGAAGTATGCGAGGTGATGTATGATAGAGGAATAGATTTGTTATGTGTAAATGAGACGAAACGGAAGGGGAAGGATGTCACTACACATGGCATGTATACCGCATACTGGTCTGGTGTAGACTAGCTCGATCGGGCATGCCAGGGAGTAGGTATCATCCTATCAGAAAAAATGGTGCAATGTGTGAAAGAGTATGAATGTGTAAGCCCAAGACTGATATGGATACGATTGAAAGTGGGCTTAAAGAAGATGTTTGTGCTAGGGGTCTACGCCCCAGACATGTCTAAGCCCACTCATATCCGAGAGCAGTTTTGGGAAATGGTAAGGATGGTATTAATGAAATGTAAGGGAAATGAAAATGTTGTTATGGTAGGAGATTTTAATGGAAGAGTTGGGGTGAGAAGGCTTGGTTATGAAAGGATATTGGGAACGTTTGGTGATGAAAGTATAAATGAGAATGGTAAAAGCTTCCTCATTGTATGTATGGAAAAGAATCTTTTTGTGACGAACACTTTCTTTCCCCACAAGAGGATTCCATGTATACTTGGGAAAGAGGTGATGATAGAAGCATGATAGATTTCATAATTGTGGATGAAAGATTGAGGGGCGCAGTGGTGGATACAAGGGTTTACCGGGGGTCAAACGTAGGAACGGATCATTTTTTGGTTTTATGCCGAATTAATGGTCTATTCAGGCGGTGGCGCCATCGGTCATCTGTGTCTACCACTGCGTTACAGCGTATTAGAACAGAAAGATTACAAGATGAAGGTGAGAAAAACAAGTTTAAATGTAGACTGAAAGAAAACGTAAGTGGCTTGGATGAATTATGTATGAATGAGTTAGACTTGGATAATGTATGGCAAAATGTTAAGAAAGGTTTAGTATATGTAGCTATCGAAGTATGTGGTGTTAGTAAAAGAAAGAATGAAAGAAAAAATAATACTTTGTGGTGGGATGATGAGATACGTACGGAAGTTGAAGCAAAGAAGTGAGCATGGCTAGATTTACTAGCAACTAAGGCTGGTAATTCTAGCGGTACGAATGATGATTTTAAAAGAAAAAAGGCAGTCTTTAGACATCTAAATAAAAGAGTAAAAGAAGTAGTTGAAAGGAAAAAGCAAGAAAGAACGGATAAGAATGATAGAAGAATATCGGATAACTTCCAGGCAAATATTAAAATGTTCTGGAAACTCGTAAGAACTGCCAGGGGACGTTCAAAACAGCCTATAATGAATGCTATAAGAGATGAGAATGGCTATATTCTGAATGATGAAGTTTTGAGTTTAAAAAAGATGGAAGGAATATTTTGAAAGCATGTTTGTGAGTGAGGAGACAACGTATGAACTGAATGAAATAGGAACTCCGAAAGAAGAGGAAGGAGGTAGCGAGATAAGTATAGATGAAATAATGAAAGCAATGAAAAGCATGAAAGCAGGTAAGGCTGCCGGTTATGATAGAGTTTCACTCGAAATGCTAAGGGCTGGAGAGGAAGTGGTGGCAGGCCTGCTGCACACCTTGTTTAATGTATGCTGGGAACTGAAGCGGGTACCGGGAGACTGGTGCAAAGCCTTGATAGTCCCAGTATATAAGGGAAAAGGGTCGCAGCAGGACTGTAAAAACTACCGCGGTATCAGCTTTCTTAGCATCGTGGGAAAATTGTATGCCAAGGTACTAATTGAAAACGGTCATGAAAGAAACCGATGGAAAAATTTGGGATCTGCAAGCGGGATTTAGAAAGGGAATGGGATGTACAGATCAAGTCTTCTCCATGCGCATGATCGCGGAGAAGTTTTTGGCCAAAAACCAAAAGGTTTTTTGTGCGTTCATGGACTTGGAGAGGGTCTATGACAGAGTGGATAGGAATGTGCTATGGCAAACACTGAACTCATTTGGGTTGAGCGCTGGCTTGATACAGGCATTGGAATCTCTTTATAGGGACTCTAGTGCTTGTGTTAGGATCAACGGGGTCTACTCCGACTGGTTTGGCATCCATAAAAGTGTCAGACAGGGCTGTGTGGCTTCCCCGTGGTTGTTCAACCTATTTATGGACAGTTGCTTGCAAAATTTGAAAGTTGAAGAATGCGGATTAAGAATGGGTGAGTTAACCATCAAATGCCTTTTGTACGCCGATGATCAAGTTATTCTTGCGTCGTCGGCGGCTGAGTTGCAAATGATGGTTACATTAATGAACAGATCATTAAAAGAAAGGGGTATGAAAGTGAACGCAAGTAAGACGAAAATTATGGTTTTTGAAAGAGATGAAAGTGAAACGATATGTGAAATAAGAATAGATGGGGAGTTGATCGAGCAAGTAGATGAGTTTGTATATATGGGTTGCGTATTTAGCATGGATGGGAGATATGATAAGGATATAGAACGACGAGTGAACGCAGGAAACAGAGTAAATGGGGCCCTGCACTCTATTGTGAAGAGTCAAAATGTGTCAAAAAAAGGCACGTATGGCAATTCACAATGCTGTGTTGGTCCCTACTTTAACGTATGGTAGTGAAAGTTGGGTGTGGCAGAAGAAGCACGAGAGTAGAATAAATGCAGTAGAAATGCGGTCGTTAAGGAGTATGTTAGGGCTGAATCTGAATGACAGGGTGAAGAATTGTGTGATAAGAGAAGAGTGTGGTTTGCAAGATGATGTTGTGACCAGGATTAAGAAAGGAATTCTTCGGTGGTTTGGTCATGTGGAAAGAATGGATGACGAAAGAGTGACAAAGAAAATTTATGTTGCAGAAGTGAATGCAGAGTCGGAAAGGGACGTCCTAGGCGAAAATTTATCGACCAAATTTGCTATTTATTGAAAACGGGCCAAATTAGGAGTACCCTTAACCGACGAGCAGGCATACGTAGATGTTTGGATGTGAAGGAGGCGAGAGATGTGTGTCAGGATCGTGCCAAATGGAAGTCTGTAGTCTCTGCCTACCCCTCTGGGTGACAGGCGTGAGTGTTTATGTTATGTTATGTTAGTTATGGTTTACCACGTAGCGTGCAGTGAAGGAAAACATCGCGAGGTAAACTGCGTGTTTAAGGATAAAAATGTTTGGAAGACATGTAAAGTCCGTGTATACTAATGAATTGAAAATATTTTCAAAACAAGAGAATGCCAGTGCCCATCATTGAGACATAAACTTTGTATTATTTATATGCTCAAATGTTTCGTATGCTCTAATTTTTAAAACGCTGTTTTTTTTTTCTAGTTATTTGCGAGAAATGGAGATGGCTATTTTGTGAATTAGTTACAACCCGAGAAAAGCCTACTGTCTTAATCTCATCTAATTTATCAACATTTAATAGCATTACTTGAATGCACATTGCAGGCTACTAGGCTAGTGCAATAAATATTTATTTAACTAAGCTTATTTGCTAAATATGTTTATTGGTTTATAGAATGTTTCATTTTTATAGATTAATTGATGACACAAGATAATATGAGGTATCGCATGAGTTACGCAGAGTGAAAAAAATTAATGCCCATTTTAAGTATGTAGACATTATCTTCTAGAAAATTATAAGTTTTTAAAATCTATTTAACGAGAAGCTGCATCTAAACGATGAAGAGAAAGAAATTGTTTTGGATTTTTTTCTCGGTGGGCCCAATTTATAATTTACACATATAGACTAAATAGCTCTGCATAGTAAAGTACTGATAATTTTCATAAAATAATTTTTTTCGGTTAACAATACACAGAAATGTGTATTTTCCTCGCTTTTTATTTGGATACGAAATATGAGAAGACGTAACATGAATATTTAAGGAAGGATTATCTATAAACATTTTTCTATAAACGCTTTTGTTGCATGGCGCCTTCGATCAACATATGGTTGATCGAAGAAGCATGGCGCAAAGCGCGTGGGTATGTTCGACTAAAACACATCACTTAAAAATTAAGAATACAACGTTTGTCGCATGAAAACGTATCTTACAATCATACTGAACAAATAAACGATATAAAAATCACATTTTCGGAAAGATGAATGATTGTTGAACTTATTTTTTTTTAATTGATTATTGCTATTTTTATATTAAAAAGTGGTTTTAATGGTATATGTTATAGACTTATCAAGTCCGCATGGAGGGGTAAATACGATTACTTTTGAAAATATCAATTTTACAGCTCAATCTATTTTTAATCTACTCATCTATCATGTGGGAAGCCATGAAATGTAAATGGCTGTTTAATTTTATTTCATTTAGTTATAATTAATTTTTTTCGGCGGAGGAAATCCCAAATTTTCGGTGTTTGTAAAAATCTTCTTCTCAGTCGATACGCTCTTGACAGAGCGGTCGTGGTCGTCACTTGGGTGTTGTGGCACGCTTTACAATACGTCTCCACTCCTCCCTAACAGCTGCCTTTCTTGTGCACTCATGCAACGGGACATCCACCGCAGCCCTCACCTGGTCTGTCCATCTCATAGGCGATCTGCCACGCGCTCTAGTGCCCTCTACTCTTCCCTGGACCACTAGACGTTCAATCGAGATATCATTACGTCTAGACACGTGACCAAGGAAAGTGAGTATTCGAGCTTGCACAATAGATGACAGACGTTGCTTGATGCGGAGTTCTTCGAGAATGGACTTATTGCTCCGGAATTCGGTCCAGGACACTCTCAGCATTCTTCTCCAGCACCACATCTCGAGAGCGTCTATTCTCTTCTTCTCACTTTCTCGCAGGGTCCATGTTTCCGAAGCGTAGAGGAATATGGGGAACACAAGCGCTCTAACTAACCGGGTCTTAGTGGCTTTTGTTATGTTACGGTTCCTCCATATCTTCCGCAACTTATCCATGGCTGTCCTAGATATCGCCATACGTCGTTTTATTTCATCTATGCAGCCCCCGTTGCTCGAAATTAGCGCTCCTAAATAAATGTATGATTGGACTACTTGACAGTTCGCGATTTGTGTCACTTCCGGCGAGTTATTGTTGATGCGATCGACAATCATAACTTTAGTTTTGCTGCGATTGATCCGAAGGCCGAATTCAAGACTGACGTTTTCCATCCTTTGTAGGAGTTCTTCCATATGGCCGATACTAGTCGAAAATAGGGTAGTGTCATCCGCGTATCGTAAGTTCGAGATTTTCAGCCCTCCAATTGAGATTCCGTCAGTCCAGTTCTCGAGAGTGCGTCTCATTATTAGCTCTGTGTAGATGTTAAATAGAAGTGGGGAGATTATACATCCTTGACGAACGCCAGCACTAGGATGAAAGTGATCTGACAGCTTGTCGTCTGTTCTTACGGATGCAGTACCACCTTCGTAAAGACACCTGAGCAGATGTACCAGATGTTTTGGTGTGCCCATTCTCAGCAGGGTGTCCCAAAGTTTAGGCCACTTGACGGAATCAAATGACTTGGAAAAATCCACAAAGCAGATGTACGTTGCCTTATTGTACTCGCGGGATTTCTCAATAATTTGTCGCACGATAAGTATTTGCTCCCTGGTACCCCTCCCTCTAACAAAGCCAGCTTTCTCTGGAGCAATCTCCTTGGACAGGTAGGATTTCAGGCGCTCGTTTAAAATGTGCAGCAAAATTTTACTTGCATGAGGAATTAGCGCAATAAGGCGATAGTTGCTACACACTTTCGTAGAACCCTTCTTGTGAAGTGGAATAAAGACACTATGAGCCCATTCTTTCGGCCACGCACCTGTCTGCCACACCCTGTTACACAGTGCATGAAAAATTTGGACGCCATATTCTTTTGAGGCTTTGATTGTTTCAATGGGAATCGAATCCTTTGTAAAAATCGTTTGTAAAAATATATTCTACTTAATACAGATACATTTTGATTCACTTCTGGCTCGGTCGCCGTCGTGAGTGGGTTACTGTATTCTTTGCTTGCAGGGGATCGTAATAAAAAATATTGATCGATGTAGAAATACAAAATATGCCAAACGCCAAATTTGATACATACTTGACCAAGGCAAGATATTATTATTATTATTTTAAATAATCACAGATTTTCATTACAATATATTGTTACGCTAAAATTACGTATGATTTATATATAAATATACCTACACGTCTTGAACTTTTTGGAGTGACCTGACGATTTCATAGGAAGATTCATCGGAAATAAGTATAACACTAGTGTTGAAACAAAATTTGTTTAAAATAAAATCAAAAAGTACCGCAGAATGAATTATTACTATCTTTTTTCTTTTCCTTGATAATGTGATGAATGCTATAAATTTGAAAAAAAAAATTAATTACGTCGATTTATTTCGTCACTAAGGACATTTTCTCTACCGTAATACAGCTAATTTTTATGTTTATAAAAACAGAAGGCTTACAACATTTTTGTAAAAGTTTTATTGGATAAAGTTGAAATAATTTATTTTTATACATTCACTTACAAAGAAACAAAGACTACATTTATTTCTCTTTTGTTCTGAGTTCTTATAATAATACTGTGTCGTTAAAATCACGTATATTCTTGTTTATAAAGCGACAGTGATATTGTTTATGTGGTCGAGTCACGCTGCAGCTATATTAAGGTTGCAGCATAAATAGGTCGCCTCGACTGGGGTAGGACTACGCTCTCACAATATGGGTACCAAAATAAAATAGCAGCGTAATGTTTGTGTTTCGTATGGTAAGTGGTTTGTTTTATCGGTAATTCTTTTTATATGACTTTATATTAAATATGTGCATGAACTTTCTACCAATTTACTTTATTCATATAATGTCCAATATTTGACAAGGATACATATATATATATATATATATATATATACTGAAATAAATAAAAAAAACATTAGCTTTGACTGTATGTTGTGAGATTCATGTCTCGAAAAAGACATATATGTTTGTTTATAAGCTGATTGACATTTAGAAGTGATTTCATGCATTCATGTTAGTAAAAAGTTTGTTTTAGTGTTCAAATTTATAAAATACCATATATAACATGAAGTAAGTGTATATTTTTGTTATAATATTAGTTTCTTTGTAACTTAGTCAACCCTATTGTAATATTAATGATTTAGTTTTAATTATAGCCCTGTAGAAAGAGCGGCTCATCCTTCAACGGCCCAAATTCATAGACTACTAAATTTTTTGGAGAAGATTCCAAGACTTACAAACGGTTTTTCGAAAGTTCCCAGTGCAAAGGACACATCCCATAAAGCTGGGAGAAACTTGCTGTTTAACTCAACAGTTTAGGGGGCTGTGTTAAAATATGGAAACAATGGACTAAATTTTGTAATTTTGTGACCAATTATTTTCGTAACATAGTAAGTATACATAGTTATTTAAATTTTAAATAAAACTGTTTAAAATATTGGACTGATAAAAAAGTGCTGTTAAGAAGAATGGTGTGTTACGCTTTAAAACTAGAAACAAGACTGATGGTGGTAAAGAGGTGATGGAGCTTTCGGAGATTGAAGAGAGCATATTAAGCTTAATGGGCGGCTAAAGTTTTGCAACTGGTGATAGTCACTTAGAAATTAATCCATTTTTAAGTAAGTATAATTGTTTACTTTAATAATATTTTTATAAACCGAATATTTTTAAAGGCCTGGTATAATAAATTTGAGAGGCCTGTGCCCGGAAGTGGGGCGTATATAGGTTGTAACTTTTTATAAACTGAGATAGTTTTAATGTATTTAAGTGTTCCATCTTTTAATTTTTAGGCACAGGCAGGATGGAGTCCTGAAAATATTCCCTTTTTGCTGGCTTCTACCCACTTAGTAGGCCTAAATCCAGTTCCATTTCTACCAATGATAAGTTTTTTTTATCTAACACAATAATAAAATTATTTTAACTTGCTACTTTACTTAATAATAATATTATTTTAACTTTTAACTTTTCTACGGTTACCATACAAAACTAATTAAAGTATTATATTTTATCGATTGACTGTCTGAAATCAAATCATATAAATATGATAATATGATTTTTTATAAGTTAATGTTTTGTTACACATTACACATTATCTATTAATTCTTCAGGCAATCTATAATTTTCACGGAATTTCTCATAGTCTTACACAATTAACTTTCAAATCTACAAATTTCACAAGCTTGACAACGACTATTATATATGGTGGAGCCACGTGTTTAAGGCTGCCGAAAATCTAGTTCCCCGGTCAGACCTCAAACCTATTACGCGAGATATTAACTAAAGTGGACTGTATTTGCGATTGCTTCTACGCTTACGTAAAAGCGACTACTATAGCATGCGGTACAATGCACTCGCTCTTCCCTAAACTAAACAAACGCGGTTAAATTCAAACACCATTAGAGGTTCCTTTGGGTTGAAACGATATAATCTACGGTCGCATTCACGGACCCCTATGCAAAGAAACATTTGGCGAATATCGGCGGATAGTGCTATACTAAACAAACGAAAATTGACTATTATATTAAATAAACTGCCCTGTAAATTTTGCCCACTATAGAGGATATCGTTAAGCGACAGGTGAGTGCTAGTTTTAGCACTAGCGTCGAGCACTACACGTAATTTAGATGTAAGTTTGTCCTCTCTAATGACTCCGTGGTGTGGTATAAAATACGACGGTGTGTCTTCGTAGTTATCTAATTTCGAAGCCACAAGCGATATGTAACCTTCTCTTATATATTCGTTAATGACGCCGTCGTAAGCTTCCTTTAACTGGGGCGAAGCGAACATCCTACGCTCCAAGCTGTAGAAACGCTTTTCTGCCATTTGACGCGAATCGCCGAGAGATAAAACATCTCCTTTAAAGGGTAGCGCTACACTATATCTACCGTCGCGATCTCGAATGGTCGTGCGGACGTAAATTTCCTCGCATAACCTGTCATCTGAACTAGCTATGGGTGGGACGTTCACCTCCTCCATCTCCCAAAATTTGCGGACTAACGACTCGAGCGGTTCGATGACGCAACCAATATATATATATATATATATATATATATATATATATATATATATATATATATATATATATATATATATATATATATATATATATATATATACCACAGGCTTTACTATGACTGTAAAGCCTGTGTGCGGGAGGGTATGACCTGTCTGTCACCCATGTTTAGCGTCCAAGCGGGCGTAAAACAGGGTTGTGTCATGTCTTCCTGGCTGTTCATACTGTATCTCGACAGCTGTTTACAGAAGCTGAAAAATAGCTGTTTGGGTGTGAAATTGGGTGACATAAAAGTTAATTGTCTGCTGTATGGTGATGATGCAGTGCTTATTGCACCATCAGAAGCAGAACTGCAGGCATTAGTCACGTGTATGAAAGAGGAATGTGAAATTAAAGGTCTCCGTTTGAATGATAATAAAACTAAGGTTCTGGTATTTGAAAAGGACGAAGAGAGAACGAAATGTGAAATATGGGTAAATCAGGAATGTCTAGAACAGGTAAATGAAATTGTATACTTGGGGAGTGCTTCAGCCGGGATGGAAGATGTGATTTATATGTGGATAGGCGTGTCGCTGCCTGAAACAAAGTCAATGGTGCCTGAATGCATTAGTAAAAAGGCAAGGCGTTGTGAAGAGTGCACGCCTTGCAATACATAACGCAGTGTTGGTACCGACTTTGTTATATGGCAGCGAAACCTGGGTATGCCAGAAGAAGCATAAAAGCAAGTTGAATGCAGTGGAGATACGATCTCTTCGTAAAATGTGTGGCGTTACCATAGCCGACCGAAAGCGAAACGAAGAGATTCGCAATATGGCAGGATTGAAATATGACCTTATCACAAAAATTGATAAGGGGCGTACTCCAATGGTTTGAGCACGTTGAACGAATGAGTGAAGACCGAATGGGGAAGAAAATATATAGAGCGAAAGTAAATATTAAAAGGTGTCGAGGTAGACCGAGACTAACTTTCGAAGACCATGTGAGCAAATTGCTCGAAGAGGGGAGTGTCAAGAGTACTCGGATACCTAGACGTGCATGTATGAAGAAGTTAATGAACCTGAAAGAAGCGAAAGAGGTATGTAAGGATCGTGACACTTGGCGATCTGTCTCCCTCTGGCTACCCCGTTAGGGATTGTGCGTGAAGATAAGAAATAAGTAAGTAAAAAAAATAAAAAAAAAAAAAAAATATATATATATATATATATATATATATATATATATATATATGGAATGTACTTCTTATAACTAACTTTCTAATAATAACTAACGAGCAATACCTATCGAATTATTAAAATTCTTATACTGTAAAGCCGGCTGTACATATTGGCCGAGCGAAGGCGAGCACTAACGTATAGATAACCCATTTTTTTATTATATGCGAGCAGCTATGCAGGTCTAGGAAAAGAGACCAGTATCACTGCGACCTAAAAGATCTATTGTGATCGCTGCTATGGCTATAGTTCACTGATAAGCCCTATGTCTTCAATGAATCGAAGGAGTTGCTTAGCCGTGAGCAATTTCACTTGTTCTGGGCGGAGAAGATAGTGTCCCAGATGAGTGTTACGTTTGCGCATTAAGGGTTTGCAATCGGTTAGGATGTGTAAAGGCGTTTCTGCCGTTATGGAACAGAACCGACACATCCTTAAGTTGCTTAGTCCCAGGATGGACACGTGCTTTTTAAGACAACAGTGTCCAGTTAGGGCTCTTGCCAAAATGCGCAATTTATTTTTACTTAATCCCAGGGCTTCTGAAGCGAATTTACGATCAAAGGCCCGGATTAAGGTTTTAGAATGTTTTAAGCCTGGTGGTACAGACCAGATCTTATTTATGTAAAGAGTTTCAAGGGTCAATCGGGCGAGGCTTCTTGATTATCCACAAAATGGCTCGGGTCCAAATTGTGTGCACTTCGAGCCCTCCCGTGTAAGTTTGACGGAAAATTCGTTGCCTACAATACACTCGTGACCCGGAACCCATCTTAAAACGACCCTGTTGTTACAACCCAGGGCGTTTAGGCGGTTCACGCAGTCTCCAACTAGCTTTGAGTTCACTAAGTTTGATCTCAGCGCCAGCAGTGCTGCTTGATTATCACAGTTTATGTACATTTCACGGTTGACGTAGTATTTTTGCAGATTTATTTCCGCACACCGAAGTATGGCGAAAATTTCTGCCTCGGAAGATAGAGGTGTATCTACCCAAATTCATACCAAGTTTGAATTCGGGTCGTTCCCCGTAAGTTCCAAAGCCTACGTCGAGGCCCAATTTAGACCCACCGGTCTACTATATGAGGCTACTGACCTCACAGATAACCTGGCCATTCAGCCAGTCTTCTCTGTAGGGTAATTTCACTATATACTTTTTATCAAAAGTGTGTAGTGGACGTATGATATCTGAGATCATGCATAAGACCGATGATTCCTTAATTGAGTCGAGCATGGATCTCAATCTGTAGGAGAGCAATCTCAGACCGCCCTTGGCGTTAATCCTATAAAAACTAGCCCTCGCCTCATTTTCTAGATAGAGATCAAGGGGCGTTAGGCATAGAAGTGCATTAAGAGCCACTCCATGCGATGATCGCATAGCTCCAGTTGCCATTAGGCAGGCAGTCCTTTGTAGACTATTTAGTCTGTCTGCAGTCGTCTTTTAGTTGGCCTTGTTACACCAGACAATAGAGGCGTAGATGAGAATTGGCCTCACTATGCTGCTGTACAGCCATAGAACCATACTGGGACGCAAGCCCCAGTTGTTCCCGACCAAACGACTGCACGTACCTAAAGCAATTTTTGCCTTATGGCATACGTTGCTAAGGTGAGAGTTTCACGTTAGTTTTTGGTCGATTGTTACGCTGGAAAATGGTACTTCTTTACCATTAAGTTTTGGTTTGACTAATTTTTCCAACCGCCTCTTTTGGGTAAAGGGTATTATAACAGTTTTATCAGCATTAACTGATAAACTGTTATCCCTACACCAGTTATTTATGGTGTTTAGGGCTCTTTGTATTATTGACGATAAAGTACTTTGGCAAAGGCCCCTCGCAATGATCACAAGGTCATCAGCATAACCCAATGTGTCAATGCGTAGGTCTGCCATTTTGCACAATAGTTGGTCAACCGCATGAGTCCAAAGAAGAGGTGACAAAACAACTCCTTTTGGGCAGCTTGTGGTTGCAACTTCAATCGAAGTTTGAAACAGCGCCATTTTTGCCTTTATGTTAGAAAACATCGACTTCACCCATCTGATGGTTGTGGGGTCAAAATTTTTAGAAGTTAGACCCCCAATCAGCAGTGATGTGGGGCTACTGTCGAAGGCGCTCTCAATATCTAGAAAGGCACAAATAGCTATTTCTTTATCCTCCAGTGCTTTTTCGACCCTGTCAATGACACTGATCAGGGCTGTTTCCGTAGATTTGCTTCTGCGGTAAGCATGCTGGTTGTAATGTATGGGCCTCGTAGCTAGAGCTACATCCCTTATATATCTATCTATAACCTTTTCCAATGTCTCAAGTAGAAAGGAAGATAGGCTTATAGGTCTAAAGGACTTTGGTAAAGCGTAGTCCTTTCTACCAGCCTTAGGTATAAATAGAACCTTGACAATTGTTCATCGTTCTGGAATATATCCCCGTGCAAAATTTGCTCTGAAGACTTTCACCAGATAAGAAAGAAGGATGTCAATACCCCTCTGTAGTTGGATGGGAATTATTCCATCCTCCCAGCTTGATTTAAATGGTTCAAAGGAGTCAACACCCCACTGCACCAGGTTTGGCCTTATTATCTTTGCAGCCCTGCACTGCAACCTAGTCCTCATTGCAAGGCCTTCGTAGGGCTCTGAAAGAGTTCAAGGCTGAAGTCTTGTATGACCCTGGTAAATGGGTTGACGCTAGTAGCTCCAATGTTTCTGTTTCACTATTAGTGAAGTTACCATCCGGCTTTTTAGAAGCTCGATCTGATTAGGTTTAGCTTTCGATAGCATCTTGTGTAGTCTTGCACTGCGAGGCAAAGAATCAACTTCCTCACATAGCTTCCTCCACGATGCTCTCTTGGCTTTCCTGATTTCTTTATTATATTCAGTTAGGGCTGCACTATAAATATCCCACTCTTTGGTTTTCTTAGCCCTATTAAATAGTTTCCTGGTCTTTTCCCTAAAGTCTTTCAGCTTAAAATTCCACCAAGAAACTTTTTGTGTCGAGGTCTTGGTTTAGACGGGACAACCTCGAACCGTTGGATTCCTAAGGAAGCGTTTCCAAATTCCACCTTAGGCTATCTCTGTAGATATCCCAGGAGGTCGCTTTCGGATCCATAAAAGTAACGGTTTCAAAGGTTGGTGATGCTCCAATCACAAACTTAATGTGCTTGTGATCAGACATCGAGTTTTCGCTACTAACATGCCAGTCATTTGTCCGCCTGGACATGTTATTGGTGGAAAAGGTTATGTCTAACACTTCTTGCCTAGCACGCGTTACAAAGGTTGGTGTACAACCAAAACCAAAAAAAAAAACAAAAAGTTTAGGCTTACCAGGCGGTTGGAGATGAGAAAATCACAAAGTAACTCACCTCTTTCGTTGATGTTGGTGCTTCCCCAGGCTGTGTGGTGAGCATTAGCATCACAGCCCACCACAAGTTCAGCATTGTGTTTTCGGGCGAACTCCGCCACTCGCTTTAACTCGATGATAGGATCTGCGTCCTCGCCGGGAAGATAGGCCGTGAAAATGATTACTCTGGCCCCTGTGAATCCCTTGAGATTTATGAAGGCTGCAACCAGGTCATCATTGCAGTACTCTGGAACAGCTAAAAGTTCAATATTTTTATTATAAATTATACAAGCTCTGGGTTTACTACCTTTGGTATTGACAAGAATCTTACCGGCAGCCGACAATCCCAGAACTTGACCGTTGGCCACCCAAGGCTCTCGAATAAGGGCGAGATCAATGTTGTCCTCTGCAAAACAAACCTACACCACGGCAGAAGCAGCTGCTGTATGGTAAAGATTTGCTTGGAGGACCCTCGTCTAAAGCTCACCATTTATGGGCGGGGGTGGGGTCTTTTCCGCCTGTTGAGGACGAGGACGTCCTTTGCCTGCGAACTTGACCCCAGCCTTACCTTTCGTCGAACCGCTCCCACCTTCCCTCCCGGCCTGGACGACACCAGCGGAGGCCATCGGACCGAAGCGAAATCTGCGCCTTGGGTCTTCGTCACTCTCACCGGTGGCGTTCCAGCCTCACCCCGAGAGGTGGAGGGCTGGGGGGATTGGGGTTGGGATTGGGGCGGTTCGGGCTCCATTGCCACGTCAGAGCCTCCCTTGACTTTAAAAGTTATCATCTTAAAGCCGAGGATGACTCTGCCGCCTGCCTTCCGAAGAGCCTCCGCCGATGGGTCGTCTCCAGAGCTCAGTATGGAGCCCTTCATTTTGTGCCCTCAACAGCACAACCGCCTCCTCTGGAAAGTCAGCTTCGCTGCGGGGCAAGTAGGTAATGCCCAGCTGAGGCTTATGCAGTTCACCATTGGGTATTACCGAGAGCTCTGCCTCCAGCCAGGGTTTTAGTTTTCCGATTTCACCCACAATCCAGTCCTGGCTTGCCTTATTCAGGCACGTTACCAAAATCCAACCTGGCTTGTGCGTGAAACGTTCCGTTGCCAGCTTCACAGTCTTGCTGTTGAAGTGTGGATTGACTCGCCACCTTGAATTCGGAGATCGCAATTTTGCATACAGGGACGCATAACACATAATTTCCCGCTGGTCCTTCGTAATTATCTCTTTAAATTTAATGAGCCTCTACCGATGGCCTGAGCTAATGTAAAAGAGAACCTAACAGCTCCCACCACGTGGTGGATTCGTGAACCAAACATGAAATATACCATTTTTTTATATCAACTCTCGTCGAACACACCATCATTTCTGCTTTCCTCTAGCCGCATATACTTACAACTTGTTGAGCTTGTTACCATCCCGGTGAGTCACTTAGGCATGTCATCTCCGGTTTTTTGACGCTTTCATACTCTGAGTACTTGTACAGGCACAACATATTAGCCAGAATTCTACACCAGGAGCTCGCTCTTAAATACGGTCTCGTGGACCGGAAATTGCCGTACTACAAGTATTTGCTGGAAGCCTTGCTAGAAAATGACCACGCTAGGCTCCATTGGGACCGGGCCATCGTCACAAACAGGACTATTCTTGCGAATAAGCCTGATATTTTGCTGATGGACCGGGGACAGTCAAGGATATTTTTGATCGACTTTACCATTCCGGATGACGAGAACCTCTTGAAAACCAAAACAGATAAGCAAACAAAATATCTGTGACCGGCATGTGGGGTAGTCTGCCGACCGAAATTATTCCTGTGGTAGTTTCTGCAAATAAGCTAATATCAGTCAGCCTCTCGGGTTATCTGAGGCGGCTGGGACTCCGTGACGGACTGCTCCAGGCTCAAATGCAGAAGGTGGTGTTTCGTGATACCGCCCGCATCGTCCGCCGGTTTCTTTCCCTTTTCCATTATCACTCAGCCGTTTGGTGTCCCCTGCCAAAAGCCTCCATCTGTTTGGGCTTTTTTATTTATGTGTTATTTATTTATTTATGTTTGTATGGTTTGTAAGGCCACACACTTTCAAGAAGTAGAGTTGTAGTTGGTTGATGAGAACGTCAGAAGGAAAAGATCACCAAAGTTAAAAGTTTAATCAAAAGTAAAATAGTTAATAAAGTTAGAGTGATAAATCTTTCCTTGAGTAGTTGATGTTCAGAAGGACGGTTGTTGATGTACTGCCGATTGTCAGCTTGCAATTAAATAGGTAAATTTAAATACACGCGACGCCCTGATAAATAAGGTTGCAACGTTTACTAAATAAAAATGTGTGGTGTAACTATATGTGAATACGCTGTCGTCGCGCCACAAGCGAAGCACACCGAAGCGTAAATCACACAATAAAAAATCCGAATCGTAAACAGTATATATAGAAGTTCTTCGAACTATAACTCAGACTTTTGGCCACTCCCCGGGCAGAACACCCTGCCTGACGGAAGATCTGCCCTTTTAGTTCTTCGGCCACAGTGGTGACCTCGACGTGAACTGAACATGAAACTAACAACCTTGGGAAACTTCAAGCTTCATCATCGTCATAAAATACCCCACCCATTCGCTCCCACGTTACAGTCTTCATATCCTACAAGCCATCTAGCTTCACTAGGTTCATCGCAGCACTGGAATAATAAAATCATTCAAGCTACTCTCTGCGCTATAGTATTCGGCACGGCTCTGAGACTTACTGCTCGCCTCTGCTTCACGGCACTCTCGCAGATTACTTTCCTTCTTTTCGACTCACCGCAGACTACAAGGCAATCTCCTGGCACTTGCAAATTCGTCGGCAACGAGGCTGCACTATCGACCTCCGGTCTGAGCAGGGGGTCATGTGGCGGCGCTGTCGTCGCGCCACAAGCAAAACACACCGAAGCGTAAATCACGCTATCTAAATTCCGAATCGAAAACAGTATATATAGAACATCTCCGAACTATAAAACGGAGTGTTGGCACACATACATATTGGCCACCCGAAAAGCAAAGAAATGAAAGTTAACTCTCAAGGTAAAGATATGCCAGCATAAAGCAAAGAATTAAAGTTTTAATTATCAAAGTGGAATGTGACGTCCGCCGCCGCTGTCATCACAGTAGAGGGCTCGGAGTGCGGCTGCGGCGTGGGCACCGAAGTAGGCACCCACGCCGCATCGAGCCAGATATAAACCAGCGAGATATGGATGGTGGACTGTATATCCTTAGGTCGCTGGTTCATATCCGGCTCGAAATACCATAAAATGTATAGTTTGTAAGGCCACACACTTTTAAGAAGTAGAGTTGTAGTTAGTTGATGAGCACGTCAGAAGGAAAAGATCACCAAAGTTAAAAGTTTAATTAAAAGTAAAATAGTTAATAAAGTTAGAGTGGCAAATCTGTCCTTGAGTAGTTGGTGTTCGGAAGGACGGTTGTTGATGTACTGCAGATTGTCAGCTTGCAATTAAAAAAGTAAATTTAAATACGCGTGACGCCCGGCTAAAGTAGGTTGCAATGTTTACTAAATAGAAATGTGCGGTGTAACCATACAATGTTAGTATTTTTTTGTGGGAGCTTAGGTGTCACCCTTGATACGAGGTTCACTTTCGGGTCCCATATCAAGAAATTTAGTCGCACGCGCGATTTTTTTTTCTGGGTAGGCTCAACGGCATGCGGAGCTAATACAGTAATATATCTCTCCGAAACAAGCGAACCCTTTAATAGTTATGTATATAACCAGTTATGACCTACGCGGCCCGCGTTTTTGTTCATGCTAAACCAAGCATTCTAAACGAACTTCAAGTAGTTCAAAACCTCTTCTATCGTCAGGCTATGTAAGCGGATCTGTTACCACATTTTATCCTTCGGCGCGGAAAGAAGTAAATAATATGCAATTTTCCAAGGAATATGAAAACCATCTCATATAGTAACCTGGTTCAGCAGTGAAATATTTATAGGTTGAAAATGTAAGTAAATGATAAATGTTTATAACCTTTGAATAATGAGGTCACAGATCCATTGAAGCTGTGGCAATACAAAATTAAACTTTTATTTTTACGTTCGACGATTTGAGAAAACAATAACAAGGTCGACTTACCTTTTTTTGATACTATTATCCTTCAAGGTGCGGACGTCACCCGATTTACGTAAAGGGCACAAATGACATATTCCTTTTATTGAATTTGTATTCTTTTTAATAAAGTCGGAATAAATATACAACGAAAAATTATAAAGAAATGGATGATAACATTCTGTCATTTATAGAATAAATTATTTTATTTTAAAATGTTTTGCACTAGTAGGAAAATTGGACAAATTGATTAAATGTACATTATTTTTAAAATAAGTTAAGTCAAACCCTCAATTTTAAGGATACTTGTTACATTCGTTTTCAGCTATTTACTAACATAGATTAGAATACGTTTTTTTATATAGAATAGGGTGACAAACGAGCACACAGTCCACCTGATGGTAAGTGGTTGCTGTGGCCCAGAGACATCTACATCTGTCCTCGATTACGAAACAAAATGCAGATACGTTGTCACCCGTGGGGACTTAGGTGGAATGCCTCGTTTCCAGTAAAAAGGGTCTCCGGTTCTCTACACTCACCATACGAAACACAGCATCATTAAGCTACTATTTGACGCTGGTATTCTCTGAGAGCATGGTTCCTCCCCGGTCTAGCCAACCAATTCGTGCTACAACTATACTATTAATATAACTGCAGCATGACTATACCACGTAAAAACGTGCTACGTATGTTCTACTTACCATAAAAATAAAAATATAGACGAATTTTAAAGCTTATAAATAGCAAAAGTTAAGAGAATTAAAAGGAAGTTACTGATGTTATTATCTCTGCGAAGTCCCAATTTTCACCAAAAAACGCTTCGTAAGTATTACAGCCAAAAGTTTTGATTGACAAAGTGCGTAACGTTTTATAGACGATGAGCACATAATGGATTGAATCTTATGCGATGGAGAGAATAATAAATATCGTTTTTAGCAAACTTTAAAAATTATTTTTAGATTTATTATTATTCAATCGCTCCGAGCACTACTAGCAATAAATTCGGTAGGAATTTCAAAGCAATGCAATATCTCTTCGCAGCGTAAGTGAATTAAGACGATCAGAAGAAACACAAACAGAAATGTTTTAGTCAAAATAGATCCCCTCAAAAACATAAATGTGAATTGAGAGCCAAGTTCAATATTATGATATATGCCTTGGTTGTTGACTTCAACGACAAAAGAAGTGAGATCTAAATGGGTGCCAAGTTCAATGTTCAGCCCTGAAATTTATTTATAACAACATAAAATATCGTTTCTTCTTATAACTTAGAATAATATTGCTTAAGGTCTGACTTGGCTAGTTAAATAAGAACCGACAAGTAACAGGTTTAGAACTTGCGAAGGCTATAATATAGTTCGTATATGAAAACTAGCTGTAGGGGATGAAAGCAAGTGGACTGTATTTAATTTATTGTATTTTGTTTCTATTAATACGCTAGGAGCTACTACTACTTTACTTTGCAACTGAATTTAACTATTAAAACTGTGACATCTGTCTGACTATATTAATGATACACTATATTTACACTATTTACAAGAGCTGTAGTTAACACTAATAGGGATTCTTGTTGGTTCTTCTGTTCGAGTTGCTTGCTGTTGCTTGTATTTCCGCTTGAATTGCCGCCGCTCGAATGAAGAATCGGCGCCAGAAACGCTTCTTTTATTTCGTAGTATGGTGTGCCGTAAGCACCGAGTTAGTGGGAGTGTCGTCCGCGCGGGGGCCATTGTTCCGATGCGGGACGCGCGGGGACGTGTCGACGTGGGTGCGGTGCGGGGCAATGGATGATTTTACTCGCCGTCCGCAACATCCTCCCCCCGGCGTAGTTTACGAGCCCTCTTCTCGCGGGAGGACGGTGATCTTCCTGACCGGCCTCCTCAGCAAACCACCTCTTGTCCTAACTTCTACGTTCCGAACCACTTCCATCTGGTCCGGGGAAGGTCCTCGTGACGATTCCTCTTGGCTATACGTTCCTCGGGAGGTTGCCATCTGCTATGATAACCAGGTAATGTTCTCTGATTTTGGGCTGCTGGGCGTTTCTCGATTCTCCTCTGAGCACCAGGGTCGGTAGGTACTCACGAACCGAGCGTCGCCAATATTCGTCGGCCAGTCCTTGTGCAGCCCTCCAGGTTCATCGATCCGCTGATGGACACGTCGCTGTGATTGGCATGTTGGATGGTCTCAACAGAAGAAAGTGGTTGGGAGTCAGGGATTCCTCGTCGTCGATCCCGACTGGTACGTGAGTGAGAGGTCTGGAGTTTACGGTGTTCTCAGCCTCTGCCAATAACGTTATTAATGTTTCCTCCTTGGGGCTTTTTTGATGAAGAATAGTCTCGAGCGCTGCTTTGATGGAACGCACCAATCGTTCCCATGCGCCTCCTTGGTTGGGTGCACCCGGTGCGATGAACTTCCACTCCGTTCGATGAGTAAGCGCGAAGTCCTTCAGCTGCGGTGCCCACTCCTCCATGACCCGTCGTAATTCGGTGTCTGCTCCGTGGAAATTGGTGCCGTTGTCTGAGTAGATAACCCTAGGCCACCCGCGCATAGCCGCCATATGCCTAAGTGCCATTATCGCCGAGTCCGTGGTTAAGCCATATACCAATTCGACGAGTACCGCGCGCGTCGTAAGACAGGTGAATAACGCAACCCATCTCTTCTCATGCCGTCGCCCTACAGTCACAGTTAACGGCCCGAAATAATCTAACCCGGTATACTTGAATGGTCGTTCGAACGCTCTTAACCTCTCGGGAGGCAAATCTCCTGTTACCGCCGGTCGTGGTGCAGCTTTCCTAACGCGACATCGCATACACCTCTTCTCAATTTCCTTAACCGTTGGTCGCAGTCGAATAATGTGGTACTTCCTTCGCAAGTCATTAACTACTCGCTCTCTGTAGGCGTGGCTAGTATCCTGGTGTGCCTTCTCTACGAGCATCTGTACGAACCGGTGTCTGCCATTTAATATGACCGGTCGTTTTGTTTGACTTTCCACAGCGGCTGCATCGATTCTACCTCCTGCTCTTAGTATTCCTTGTTCGATTACTGGGTCGAGCCTTTTCAATGCGCTGCCGTTGTGTAAGTCCCTTCCTTGGTAGAGCCGAGCGATATCATCAGCGAAACTCTCCTGTTGACTCTGCACTACCCATAGCTGCTCAGCCTTTTTAATGTGATCTAGTTTCAATTCTTTAGTTCGTCCTCGAAGCATGTCGACGAACTGTATGACTCGTGCCGTAGCTCTGATGACTCTCTCATATGAAGAGAATCTCGTTATGTTTGGCAGGTGTGGTGCTCCCTTTATTTCTCGCTGGTGCGCCACAATTTCCTCGTATTCTTTGCCTGTCCTTTCTTCCGGTTGCTGTGGCCACTCTCCTTCGTCTTTGTATAAGAATTCCGGTCGGTAAACCACTTATCGTTTGCGCTCTTTGTCACGTA
The DNA here is from genome assembly GCA_907164705.1 of Parnassius apollo. Classification (NCBI taxonomy): domain Eukaryota; kingdom Metazoa; phylum Arthropoda; class Insecta; order Lepidoptera; family Papilionidae; genus Parnassius; species Parnassius apollo. Next base: position 159,915 of record CAJQZP010000923.1, read on the forward strand.
ATTCGCTCGCGTCGCTTCATCTGCTACGTTGTGAGCCGTTGGAACCCACTTCCATTGGTCGGGTGATGACTTTTCTCCTTTCTCCCCGAGCCTGTGTGCGACGTATGGAGCGTAACGCGCTGTATCATTTCTAATCCAATGGAGCGCTGTTGTAGAGTCTGTCCAGAACACTGCCCTATCCGCTCTCATCCTATGCTCACTTCGTACGAATTCGGCAAGTCGTACACCTATTAAATTCGCCTGTAATTCGAGTCACGGTATACTTTGACTTTTAATCGGAGCGACTTTCGCTTTGGCCGCTACTAACGTGACTCGTATCGTACCGTCGCGATAACGGATACGCCAATAAGCTGCGGATGCGTATGCACTTTCACTCGCGTCACTAAAAATGACGATTTACTACTCCCCCCGTAGGAGCATAACACTGCGGAAGATACAACCGTGATACATCCTCAACGGCTCGCACCCATCTCGCGAATTCGTCCGCGTTCTCCTCGGGAATCTCGTCATCCCAACCGATTTTCTTCATCCGCCACAGGTCTTGTAGCAGAATCTTCGCGGTAATGGTGAGGTAGCTGAGCAGCCTTAGTGGATCCAAAACGGACATAACCGCGCTCAGCGCCTCCCTCTTAGTCGGTGGACGGTGTAGTAATTTAACGTCGTGCGGCACCCTAATCATAGACTTGTTAAACGTTAAAACGTCTTTTTCCGCTATCCATAGTAAACCTAATGTCCTACCGGGACCGTCTTGCGTAGCGCCTACCTCCTTAGGTTTACGTGCTAATAACTCTTCCGGTTTGTCGTTTAACAAATCTACGTGGTTCGAATTCAAACCTGCTAACGTAAAGCCTACCTTGCTGTGTACCTCGGTGACCTGCTTAGCCGTTTCGATTGCCTCGTGTAACTTCGCGTAGCTGTCTAAGTAGTCGTATAGTAGTAGTATATTATGACTATTGGTAATAGCGTTGAGGGTACGCGGATGTGTATCGGCGTAAATGCGCGCGTTGTGATCCCTAACACTATGCGCAAGAAATAGTAAACTTCTTGCTCTGAATATCATAGAAGTTGAACTACTACGATCGTTACCTCGCCATAAAAATAATTGCACGGGTTGGTCACGGTGGTCGATCTTAACGCGCAAAAACATCTCTCTAATGTCCGCTGACATCGCTGTCACGTTCTCACGAAACCGAAATAATATACCCGATATAATATAAAAGCAGATAATCATTCAGACACTTGCCTGATGCGCGAGCTGCGTCGAAAACTAGTCTCAGCTTTCCCGGCTTGTTCGGATTCCGTACAGCGAAGTGTGGCAGGTACCAGCTCTTCGGATCCTCTCGTTCCGATCCGTCAGCTTCTTTAGCATAACCCTTTTCCAGAAGGTCATTCACTTGCTTCGTATAAGATTCGCTAAACTCTGGCGACTGATCCATTTTCTTCTCAATGGTTCGGAGTCTGCGTGCTGCCATACCATAACTCGGTGGCAGTTTGACGTCGTCGTCTCTCCATGGCAATCCGACTTGGTAATGTTCGCCAACCTTCTTGACGGTGCGCTGGAATTTGTCAACAGCACGCTCATCGTCCCGTCGTGGCCTACATTTGACCGAGATACCTATCGAGTTGATCTCATATTGCTTCTTGATGAGATCGGTCAACTCCTCGTCCGGATTGACATACGTTTTGACGTCTTCTTCGTATCGTGTATTAACGTAAGATATATGTTGAACGGTTTCACTATCTTGCCTACATATAACACGAGGTGCGGTTCCCTTAACAACCCATCCCAATAAAGTCCTTGTGGCAATGGGCTGCTTACGACGTCCTATTCGTAAGTCCCGCGATACTATTAAATGCCAATTATCCGAACCTATAAGCACTTTAGGTTTAGCATTATTATAGCTCACTGCGTTCGGTAAGCTACGTAAATGTTTCAACCGTAGACATTCCTTACCGACGGATTGCGAACCTACATTCAAGTTGTTAATCGTACGAGCGTTTATCACATACGACTCGTTTCTCGTTTTACCGCGTATGCCTATTTTCACTACGCGACTATTAGCCTCTCGTTGGCTATCCGATAAACCTTGTATAGTCAGTGGCCTCGTCGGCCCTTCCGTACCTAATTCACGAGCTAACTCACTGTCAATTAACGAAATCGTAGACCCTTCGTCGAGAAGCGCGTAGGTTTCGATATCTTTACCACGCGGTCCGCGCACTATTATAGGACACACTTTTAATAACACTGTTTTATCGTTAGCCGTATTAGACGCAACGAGAACTGTTTCATCTGAGGCGACAGATGCTTCCGGGGCTTGGGTTTACTTTACTTTTACTTTACTTTTAAGATGCCAATGTTTACTGCTTACACACTTGAAACACACTCTCTCTTCCTTCACCCATTTCCACCGGCTATCATTGTCCATCTGCGCTAACTTTCTACTCTTCACCATCACATGTTCACCACCACAACACAGACACTTTTTATCACTTTCACTTTCACTGTTTGCGCGTGCGGTGAACGTCTTCACGTCGCGGGGCCTATCCTCTGCGCGGCGTGTTACTATAATTTTTCTCGACGGCGGCGTCTCTCTTCTCGCGGGCACTTCCTTAACCGGCGTGACGGACGTATAAGCATGACTTAACGCTCGGTCAGCTACTCTCATCATAAAACTAGACAGAGTGACGATGTCCGGTTCTTCAGTACTGCCGTAATGCTCCGCATAGTCGCACCATCGTGACCGTAGGTGAGGGCTTAACTTATTCGTGACCTCCCGTATTAACATAGGATTTTGTAAATATCCTTTACCGTCTACGTTTTTCATTATACAGACTACGTTCTGTAATTTTATCGCGAACGCATTTAATTCCTGAGCTGTCTGAAGCGGATGCGGAAGGCGTCGCAAATCCTCTAACGCTCGATCGATAATTACTTCCGGTCGGCCAAAACATTGCTCTAATGTACGCATTATATCGGTTGGGTCCCTCGCGGTAAGCAATAACGCGGAGACAGCTTCCCCAGCTTCACCACGTAAACAATTTCTTAACCGTGCCATATTTTCCGTATTAGTTAATCCGTACAACCGAGTGGATTCTTTCATCGCGGCTTTGAATGCTAACCATTTCGCGGGCGCACCGTTAATAATAGGCAGGTCCTGTGTTTGCTTCGCGGCGGCGGGCCTACATCTCACCATGTTTTCTAAGGCTTCTGCAAGCCGTTCAATTTCCCGGTCTTTCCCTCTCGGGGTGAGCAACCTATCTCTATCCCTATTCACTAGTCTTTCCGGCGACACACGACGATCTGGGTATGTATCGCGGTTATAAGGCGATCGTGTCCTATGAACATCGCGACGATACGGTGACGATAATCTACGTTGTGGCGATGACGACCTACAATGTACTGGCGATAGAGTGCGGCATTAGGCGCGTGTCGAGGACGTCACCGAACCGTGTTGTCGTCTACATGCCATATATATGTCATGCAGGTATCGGGCCTCGGGGTGTATCCCCATTACCCGGGTATTCATCATAGCCCATAACTATGGGCCAGTCCTTAGAGCCTATTTCTAGGCGTAGGTGGATGTTACGGGTTAGTCCGTAGTTAGGAGAAATTTTTCCCGTAGTAGGTTAACTACGGGAAAAAAGGAGGTTGTCCGGTAAAAGTCAAAGTTGGCCTATCTGCGGCATTGTGGGTTGTTACTCGACTCTCTAATCGATATAGAGAGGAGTTCTCTTGGAAGAGGTCGCCCGTCCGGGGGCCGGGTGTGCAATGGCGCGAAGCCGTTGAGGTGTTCGTGTGGCCCGTTATCGGCACAATGCAACATACCGCGCGCCAGCCGGGCCACGATGTCGGTGATGGTCTCGACTTTCAGATCGGCCGCTATGACTTCATTCCGGACGTAGCGACCTGCTCCGACGATCGTCCTTAATGTCAGGTTCTGCTGGGCCTGTAGTCGCCGCCTCAGAGGGTCGCTCAGAAGCGCGTACCAGGCCGGAGCAGCATAGGTGGTGATGGGCCAGATATACGTCTTGTATATCCGGAGCATGGTTCTTGTCGGCAACTTGGATGCCAGGACCGGACGGAGCATCGCCCTCGCACATCTGGCTCTACGGACGATGAAGTCGACGTGCGCGGTCATGCGCAGCGTCCTGTCGATCTGGCACCCAAGGTAAGTCACTGCCTTCTGGTACGCGATCTTCTGGCCATTAAGGGTCAGCGGAGGTGGTAACTTCTTGAGATGGAGAGTGAGCAGAGCGGTCGTCTTAACAACGTTGTCGACCATCCTCCACTCATCCAGCCATGGTGGCAACAGGTCCAGCAGACGCTGCATCCTGGCAGTGGCTATGTGGGCTCTTCTAGACGAGATGAAATAGGCGCTATCGTCCGCAAATAGCGCCAGTTCGACGTCGGCCTCCCACTCTTGCAGCCTGCCTGCCAGTGTTGGGATGTCGTTAGTATAAGCCGCGTACAGGACTGGAGACAAACAGCTGCCCTGTGGAACGCCGGCTCGAATGGATCTGGTTGCGGAATCGGCGTCCTCTACGCAGACCTAGAACTTCCTGTCTTCCAGAAAAGACGCCACTAGCCGCAAGGTAGCAGGAGGGACACTGGTCTGTTCGTGCAGTTTATATAGTAGTCCTGAGTGCCACACCCGGTCGAACGCTTTCTCTATGTCGAGAAAGATGCCCAAAGATATGCGACCTCTGTTGTACTCTGCCGCAAGCAGGTGCAGCGCTCTAGTCAGCTGTGTGACTGTGGAGTGACCACTCCTGAATCCGTGCTGCTCCGCCCGAAGTTGGATGCACGGACGGAGACGTCTCAGCAGCAATCTTTCAAGCAGTTTAGCTATGTGCGGTAATAGCGTGATCGGCCTGTAGCTGGCAGCTCTACGCCTGTCCTTTCCGGGTTTTGGCAAGACGATAATTTTGCCTTTCTTCCAGTCCTCCGGGAAGTGGGATGTCCGCAATATCCCATTGTAGAGTCGACCAATCTCTACTAGGACTCTATTGGGCAGCTGTCGGAGTGCAGCGTTGGTAATCCCGTCATGCCCAGGCGCCTTCCTCGGTTGCAGGCGGGTTACTGTCCTCCGCAGTTCAGCGGGGGAGATGAACCACTCTCCTGCAAGAGGCGGCGCGGGCAACGACAGGAACTCCTGTACGCGGCTCTCCTTCCAGACATGAAGCTCCATGAACTCCGCACTTGCTGGGTTCGGCATAAATTGCTCCTCGTAGTGCTCTACTAGGATATCCGCTCTGCCCTTGGCATCGTGTATGCTCGTCGGGGCATATGTTTTCCCTTATCCTTTGTTACACAATAAGATCAGGGTTAACTCAACTCAGGGTTTTGAGTTACGTTATCATTGGTTCCGCTGCTACCGCTCATAATGTTTCGGCAACCTCATATTGTTACGCCGTCGCTCTCGAACCTCCCGAATTATTGGTTCGGAATTTTTGGAAGGTAGAGGAGGGGAACTTCCCGCCTATACTTAGGTTGGATAACAGATTATGCGAGGGGTCGAGAAGCAAGACGTTAGAATCTATTAGTACGGGAATAGGTAGTAGTACCTTTTGTAGTATCATCGCAGCAAAATGTAATGCTGAATAGAGATAGCCCTAGAGCGCGGTTTGTAGACACCGCGAAGAAGGCCCAAATCAACAAAGTTAGATCGCCCAGCGACCCTTCAAGTGACATATACGGTGCAAGTGTTTCGCAACCCGGGACTCGAATCGATATCAAAGCGGAAGCGCGTGCGATGCGGATCGAGTTCGCGGTTGCAGCTCATGGAGACGCCAAGCCGCTGCAGCAGAAAGCGTGCCTCGCTGGAGGCTACGGAATAGACCTACCGAGGGCGATCTTGCTTTGCGAAAAGAAGTGAGGCTTGGCGAGCAACAAGTATGAGCAATGTTATTTCGAAGCGTTCGTCGCATAGTTTAACCGTTTATAATTATTAATACTTATAGTTTCGATTCGCTTTAGATATAGCATACTTATGATTAGATAGTTTGTGTGATTTAAA